>JAEANM010014404.1:0-14013 GCA_017656035.1 Myanophis thanlyinensis
TCTATCTTCCTTTCCTCTTCCTTTTTCTATCTTCCTTTCCTTTCCCTTCCCTCGTCCTTTCCTTTCCTTTTTCTATCTTCCTTTCCTTTTTCTATCTTCCTTTCCTTTCTTTTCCCTCTTCTTCTTTTCATTCCCTCTTCCTTTCCTTTCCTCTTTTTCTCTCTCCTTCCCTTCCTTTTCCCTTCCTTCCGTCCCTTCCTTCTCTTCTATCATTCCTTGCTTCCCTTTTCCACTACTTCCTCCCTCACACTCTTCCTCATAGCTGACTGGGGAATCCTGGGAGTTGTTGGAGTCCCCCCCCCCCCCCGGTCTTAAAGGGGCCACGCTTAGAAGGCGGTTGAAGGAAGACACTCCAGATGGGCCTTTCCCTTCCTGACCCCAAAAAGGCCCACCCCCCCTCCAGGAAACAGCTGGCTGAGGGGGTTCCCAACCAGCTGTGCTCAGGCCAGGCACCTCTGGAGTGAGGCCAAGGGACCCAGGAGTGGGGGGAGGGGAGAGCAGCAGCTCTGGCTGGGAAAAAGGCAGGCAGAGTTAAGGGGAGGGAGGGTCTCAAGGGGCAGGGAAGGCCCAGCCACCTCCCCAGCCCCTCCCTCTTCCTTGAACCAGGCCCAGCCCCCCCTTGGAGGTTCCTACCCCGATGGTGGAGGCCATGTAATCCGCACACATTTCCGCAAAGTCCCGTTCCAGGACTCCGTAGTAGAGGCCGTAGAACAGGAGCGAGATCCCAAAATCCATGCCGTCTTCTGGTTTAATTCTGCCAAGAGGGGGGGAGGGGGGGGCAGGGGAGAAGAGACATTAGAAACCTCCAAAGATCCTGCCCCAGGCAGGCAGGCAGGCAGGCAGGCAGGCAGCGAAGGGGCCCTTCTGGGCCGTTGTGGGCTCTGGAGTTGGGTTCGGCTGCTGGTCACTTCCAGCCCTGGAGTCCATGCAGCTCTCTGGACATGGGCAGATGCCAAAGTGGCCCCTCTGAGGCCCGCCGGCTTCCCTCCTCCCTCCACCTGCTCATCTGGCTTGCTTGGAGAGCAGCAAAGCCAGGCTGTGCCCATGCCCTCGACCTCCCTCTCAGCCAGTGGGGGAATCCATGAAATTGGCTTCAGGCCACATTGGGGGTGGGGGTGGGGGTGGGTGGGTGGAGGCTGCTGCAGTGCAAAGCAGGAAGCCCACATGTAGGTCATGCAGGAAGCCACACATGCAGGTGTGCCAGCTCCGCTTCCCCTTCCTCCAGCTGCCCCCCCCCAGCCTTCTGCAGGGCACCATCAGCCATGAGAACATCCAGGAGGCTGGCACACCTGCCTCTCTTGTCTCTGCTCGCCCAGGGCACCCCTGGAGCTCCCAGCCAGTCCTCCCTCCCGATGGGGCAGATAGGAGCCATGCTGCTCTCTGCTGCCATGGGTGCCCGCCTCATCCCTGGGAAGCTGCCATCTGACCCAGCTGGGCAGCTGCAACATGCAGCTTTGCCAGGGCTGAAGGAAAGGGGTGCCACCAGTAGTAGCTGGGTGGAGGTCGGAAGTGTGGCTCCAGATGGAAGCTGCTCAAAAGGCCATGGTGATGACTGGCACAATCTGTTGGGCAGCAGGGGGAGAGAACTAACTTGGCAGAGAAACCTCCTTTGCTTTCTAAAAGCCCCAAGTGGGGTCTGGGTGGAAAGCTTGGTCCCCCTAGAAGACCTCCAAGGTCCCTGCTATTATTCTGTTATTCCTGGGCTCCTGGGGGGGGGGGCCTGCTTGGAAGCAAAATCTCCACCCACCCACCCACCCCCACTGATGCAGGTGGGGGCCGTGGCCTGAGGCTGCTGGTGCATCAGAGGTTGGAGCCTTGCTGGGTTGGGCCAGGCTGTGCTCACCTCTCTTGGGAGCCCCCTCCTTGGCAAAGTGACTGGGCAAGGGAGGCTCAGGTGCCAGGGACCCTTCAGGCCTGAGCAGGCTGGTAGCCATGCCTGGAGGGTTGAGAGGCCATTGGCGGGGGAGCTCCTCTTGTGGAAAGGGGCATCCAAGGGAAGGCCCCTCGCCCCTCCTCTAGCAGCCAGCCCCCCTTTGCCACAGGAGGTGCCCCTGGCTTTGACTGCCAAGTCTTTTTTTTGGGGGGGGAGCAGCCCCTCCCTGAAGAAGCCCACCCCACAGCGCCAAGCAAGGAAGTTTCCCCCCAGCAGCCAAAGGCGTGAGCTGGTTGGTCCTCAGCCTGCTGCTGGAGAAGCCGCTTTGGGAGGGGCAGACCCAAAAGTGGGGGCCACTCTGAGAAAGAGCAGCTGACAGGACACCCCCGTTTCTGCCTCTGCCAGCTCCTCATGCCCGGTTGGTTCAGCAATTTTGCCCCAAGGCTGCAATTTGCCTGGCATGAAAGTAGCCCTGGCTGCCCCCTCGTGAGAAAATGCTGTGTCTCTCCGTGGGTTTCTTTTGTGTTTTCAGTCAGGGATAGTCTTCCAACAGCTGTCAAAAATAGATTCATTTGGGTATTAAATTAGCTGGCAGCAGGAACTGGGTTTAATCCTCAAGTTCTGATTTGATTGTTCCTTGGCAGCAAAATGCGCTTCTATTTGGCAGGGAAGGTGAAGTTAGACCCTGCTGTGTCCTGGAGGCTCACTGTCTAGGGAATCGCTCCCCCAGACTCCTTTGCTTTGGTGGGGAGCTCTTGCCAAGCAAGGGGGCAGTGGGCATGGGACAGGAGACCCATTTGTGCAAGCCTCACTTCCACTGGAAGCTGCTCTTCTGGGACCTTGAGCTCAGGAGTTGGGCTGTCCTGCCTTGCAGGGCTGGTGTGTGGCCTGCAGAAGGAACCATGTTGGATGCCATGGCCTCCCTCAAATTCTCAAGAATGGGGAATCACTCGTCAAGGCAATGCAGCTGGCCCCCTTCTCTCCGGCCTCCCCTAAGGCACAGGCAAGGCCTCCACAGGTGAGACCCCTATGGGGACAGGGTCCCCCTCCTTTCCCATGGATCTCCCACCCTGCTCAGTTACTGCTGTGTAGCCTGAGCTCACCTGGCCCTCTTTTGCCCAACATGCTAACTGTTTGCTGGGGGTGGGGAAGGGTGTGGGTGTGTCTCCCCCCCCCTCAGCTTTGCTGGTTGGATTCTCTGCCCTTTTGCGTCCGTTCCCCGCCCCCCGCCCTTTCCGGGGCAGCTTCTTGGAGAGGCCAGAGCAGAGCCTCTCCCTGGAAGGGCATCCCAGCGCGCACCGCGGGCGGCCGGCCTTGGGGGGCTGCTTTGCCAAATGGAAGTGACTGAGAAAGGAGTCGGGAAGGCGACAAACTACCCAGCACTAACGCTAGCTCGGGAGCTTTTGCAAGACCGGGGCTGCGCAGGCGGCCTCTGAGCAGGTGGGGGGGTGGGGGGCATCGACGGGAGTCCAGCTACAATGCACGGTGGGGAGCATCGGGGTCCAAGCTCCGGCCGCCCGCGTCTGAAGCGTCTGCGGCCGTGGGAAAAGCTCGGCGGTGGGAGCGGCTGCCAGCACTGCGTCTCTCTCCGTCCGTCTGTGCGGAGACCTCGCCAGGCGCACGCGTGCCCGGGGGCCAGGTTGGAAGCCGGCCCGGTGGGTGCAGCCGCTTCAACTGCTCGCTGGGGTCGGCCGGGTTGTGAGAGAGCAGCGCCGGTGGCTGTGGCGGCATTTCCCAGAAGGGCTTAGGAGGAGTCCGGGGGTTGCAAGAGCCGTGCACAGCAGCTGTCCGGCCTCCTCTTACCCCGCCGCTGAACCGGCTCCCGGCCGAAGGATCTGAGGAGCAATTCGGCCTTTGGCAAGGAGCTCCCGGGAGCGGCTCTTCCATTTTCGGCCTCTCTTGTGCCATGTCAGGCCGAAGGAGGGCCAGATCTGCCGCCAAAGCAAAGGTGGAGGCGCAGCGATCACCTGGGCAGCGGCAAGCTAGAACAAGGGGTGGAGAGGATTGGGGTGGGGGGCTGTGAGGGAATCACAAGCTGAACCTGGGCCAGGGGTGCCAGGCTGCTTCAAAATTTTAACCTGAGGGTTAAAATTAATTTTAATTGAATTTTAAACTATATTTAATTTTTAAAGTAATAGTTTTTTTTGTCTAAATGGAGTTTTAATTTTTTTAACTATTTTAATTGATTAGCCATAATTTAATTATTTTAATTGATTTTTTAACTATCTTATGTTTTTTAATGACTACACCACCCCAGTCCCTTTGGGAGTGGGGGTGGTATCTTAATTAGTTAAATAAATAAAATAAATAAATAAATAAATAAAAGGACCGCATCTGCAGATATCCAGGGTTATTGGTCCCCTCTAGTCTCCATTGGGCCCTGGGGTGCTTTAACCTGTTCAGAGCATAGTGTGGTAGCAGGGACCCTGGCAAACCTGGGGGTGGGGCTGCAGAGACCACCAAGCAAGCCTGGGAGGAGACTGAGTTGTCAGCATTGGTGGCCTTAGTAGGTTTGGTCTGCAGAGGAGACTGCATGTTGGGAGAGGGCACCTTCTGTGGGGCTCGACTGCTTTGGGGATACCCCAACCAGATCCTGTGACCAAGAGTGGATTTATTTTATTTATTTATTTAATCAAATTTATATACTGCCCCCTCTCCCTAGGGACTTGGGGCGGCCGATTAAAAAGAATACAAAATACAAATACAATTTAAAAGTCAATTAAAATGATTAAATAAGGCTGATAATTTAAAACATTTAAAATTCAATTTAAGAATTAATTAAAACAAACCCACAATTTAAAACGAGTTAAATATAAATTTTAAAATTTAATTTAAAATTAATTAAATCTAGATCTAGAAGCTGCCCAGATCTCTGCTCAGCATGACTCTGGACAAAGGTGAAAGATCCATCCAGTCGCAAGGCTGCAGAGCAAAGCACCCCTCTGCTGCCCAATCCAGCTGGGGTTCTCAAAGGGCGCCTGTCCCCCTGAATCTGGGCAGCACTGCTGCTCAGTTGAAAGCCCTTTGTAGTAACCTTTGGAAATTGGGGTAGTTTCATTTTGCAACACTGAAGACTAAATTTACACTTTCTGAAGCAAAATGTGAGCTTGAATCTATGGCTAAGAATAACAAGAGTTGGAAGGGACCTTAGAGATCCTCTAGTCCAACCCCTACACAAGCAGGAGTGCCTATATACCATTCTGCACAAATGACTGTTCAATCTCTTCTTAAAAACCTCCAGTGTTGGAACATTCTGTTGGCAAGTCGTTCCACTAGTTAATTCTTCTCAGTTAGAAAATTCCTCCTTAATTCCAGCTTGCTTCTCTCCTTGACTAGTTTCCATCCTTTGCTTCTTGTCCTGCCTTCAGGGGCTTTGACCATCTCCTCTTTGTGGCAGCCAATAAAGCTCATATTGGAAGGCATCTGCTATCATGTCTCCCCTAGTCCTTTTCTCTGGACTAGCCACATGGATTCCTGCAACTGTTCAGCGTTTTAGCCTCCGATCCCTTAATCGTCTCTGGAAAGAGCGCAGAGAAGAGCAGCAAAGTCTCAACATCTTTTGCATATTGTGGTGACCAAAACTGGATGCACTCTCAGGACCCAAAGTTTTCAAGAACATTCTTGGAACTAAAGTTATGTTCAAGAATTCTATTAATGAAAAAGTTACGCGGCTAAAGTATAATTTAAGACAATGTAACTTGCAAACGAAAATATTGCTCAAAAATGCCTATGTTGGAGCAAGGCAGCCGGCTGTGTGAAAGACTCAGGTGGGCTCCTAAAATAAACAGCTGGAAGCAATTGGCACACATGGCCTACCTGTGGTTGAGTGGGTGCAAGATTACCTGCTGAGCTGGGGGAGGGGGTGTTCCTCCTCTCCAGTCAGGGATGGGACATGCCAAATCTCCTTCACTTCGGCCCAGCCCCTCTCTGCTGCTTTTCCAGAATAGCAGCAGCCAAGAATCAGGAAGAGCCCATGTGTTTGTTATCTTGCCAATATTACACCTTTATTGAAAAACATATCCAATTGCTTAAAATGTGGTTAAAACCACCCAGCCATCCACCTGGAGGCCCCCATTGGGAGGTTGGGGTTCCCCGCTGCATCGCACTGCAGGCTGACCACGGCCACGGTGGGCCTCAGGTGGTCTCTGGGCCCGCTCCCCCCTCGGCTTCCTTCTTGCCTTTGGCTGCCACCTTCTTTCCAGCCTTGGGGGCCCTGGCCTTGGGGGGCCCGGCCTGGCTCGCCTTTGCCACCTTGTCTTGCTCACCCTTGGTGGTCTCAGCCTTGCCTTGTGCTCCTCCTGCCTTGGGGTGAGCTTTACCCTTGGGGGCTGTCTTGGCTTCTCCCTTGGGGGGCACCTTGGAAGGGGGCTTTGCCAGTTTGTCTTGTGTGGCCTTGGGGGTCCTCGCCTTCTTGGGAACCTTTCCTTCGGCTGCCGTTTTCTCCTTTGGCTTCCGCTTCATGGGGTCTGCAGCCAGGACCTACAGGGAGACAGATGCACTCGGCCTTGTACGAGTCTTGGGGACAGCCCCGAATCTCTTGGCCGCAGGCAGCCCAACTCACACCCCAAGCGGGCACCATCTTGACCCCATCGTGATCTGGGGCCTTTGGATGGGAAAGGGAGATGCTGCCCTGAGTCAGCCGTGATGTGTGGGCTTTGGCAGGGGGCAGAGCCCCAGAAGAGGCCCCTGGAACAGCTGGAAGGGGCTGCAGCCCTTGGACTTGGAGGAAGTTGCTCTTCTGCCCAGAGGCAGACCTCCCTCCCTCCCTCCCTCCCTGGGTGATGCGGGAAGGGCCAAGCTCCCCACTCTGCTTGGGGTGGGGCACAGGCATGGGGCAGCCTTCCTCAGACCTACCGGGTCAGATTCAACTTCCTTGGCTTTCTTGCTGGCACCTTTCTCCTTGCCCTCGGCATCTGCTGGGGGGGGGAAGGGGGGGACCAAGATATTATGCACCTTCTCCACTAAGCTGATCTCCATCAAGGCAGAAGCTGCAGCCCCCCCACCCTGTCTCTCGGCTGTCTCTTGCCAGACCCATCAGTGCAGTTTCTGGCAGTGATGCCCTGGGCCCCCCACCCTCCCTGAGGCAGCTGATGCATGAGAAGGAGGGGTCTCCTTACCTTTGCCTTTGGGTTTCTTGGCCCTCGTCTCGCCCTCTGCCTTCTTTTTCTTCTCCGGTTTTGGGAGTGGGCCTTCCCCCTGGGCAGCCTGGGCCCTCTTCGTCTTTCCCTTCTTGGGCTTTATGGCTGCCAACTTCAAAATTGGGGCAAAGGGGGAGAATGCCAAGGGGGGTACTTGGGTGCACCCATGCCTCCCCTGCTCCCCAAAGGCTTTGCAGTCGCAGACCAGACTCTGCCAGGCCCAAGGCCGGAGAGGCTGGCATCTCCCGCAGGACCTAAATGCCCTCCATCATGGCACCTGGATGGTCCAGGCAAGGGCCTGGCCAGGCTGGCATTTCATTAGCCGAGCAGGAAGGGGTGGGAGAAGGCTCTGTCTGGGGTCTCCCCAGGAAGCCAAGTAGGTGGGTGGCTGGGTGGGCATCCAGGCACGGGATGAGAAGGGATCGGAGCCAGGCACATGGTGTTGGGCCCAGGGGGCTGTGGCAGTCAGGCACCCTTAGAGAACCATAAGTCTGCCCCTGACTGTACTTGTGGGCTTCAGGGGGTGACTCACTAGCACAATGCTGAACAAGGGGAGGGGCACTGTGGGACCCTGCAGGTAGCAAGCCCCTTCTGTGAACAGAGCCCTTCCACTGTGAACTGGGCATGGGGGCAATGGGGGCGGGCGGGGGGGGGCTCCCTCACCTTGAATCTGCCGGTGGCCCCCTGGGCAGAGGAGTTGAGGGGGCGCACCAGGTAACCCTTCTCCAGCCCCTTGAGCAGAGCCTTGCGCAGGTAGTACTTGAGCCGGATGGGGTCCACGCCGGGGTAGTTGTGGCGGATGTAGCGTTTGATGGCGGCCGTGGAAGAGCCCTTCCTCTCCTTGAGCGCCCCGACGGCCTCGGTGACCATGGTCAGTGTGGGCGGGTAGCGGCACTTGGAGAAGCGGGCTGCCCCCGAGGCCTCTGCGGAGGCCGAGAAAGAGAGCCTGCTGGAGGGAGGCGGGCAGCGGACTCCAGCTCCCATAGGGCTGGGTGGGGAGGGCGCGCCCTGCACGGCAAGCAGTCTCTTACTCGCCATCTCCGGCACCGTCCCGCTCAGCCGACGCTGTCCTCGGGAAGAGCCGCACCTGGGCTCGCTTTATGGAGGAGGAGGAGGAGGAAGGCGGCCGCGGATCCCCTCCGGCCAGTAGGCGATTGGCCAGCTGGAGGGCTGCAGGTGGCGCCCCGGGAGCCGTTAACAAGCGTCCGGCCTCCCTGCCCTCCAACGGGCGAGGCGTTCGGGCCAGGTACTTGCAGGGGCGGGGGAGGGCAGGGCGCAAAGAAGGAAGGAGCCCCCCCGTCCGGCAGGGGCGCGCCTGCGGTGGGACCCCGGCCCGGAGGGTGGCGGCGGCCACTCTAACCCTGCGCCTTGGGGCAGGTGGATGGAGAGGTCTTTTCAGAGGGTCCCTCCTTTCTTCGTCCCCCAGGGCTCCGAGCCCTGAGCTAAGGCCTGTCCTGCCTTGCTTTGGAACCCTCTTTTTCGCCTCGCAGCCCCGCCCAGAAAGCACGGAAAACCCTCGCTCGGGCCGCCCCTGCAGCCCCCTCAGGGGTTTTCGGGCCGAGGAGCCACTTTCCTCCGCGGGGTCTGATCCTGCAGACAATTGCGGCTTCTCGGGGAGGAGGGCCAGCCAGACGCCTCGGAATAGCTCTCACTCCCATTTGCCATTTCGTTTCCTGAGATACACTGCCTCTGCCTGAGGAGGCTCGTCCTCTGCGGCCCTCATGCAGCTTCAGAATGAGCCGACGTCGTCCTGGGCTGCACCCACAAGGAAGGGGGAGGGAGATTGTGGGCACAAGGCGCCTCAGCTCCTAAAAAGCTGTTCTGGACCTTTTTCCCAGTTTCCCAATTAGGCAGGTCAAGCTGCAAGGGTCTCCCCCCACTCAGTCGATCCCCCCACTCCTCAGGGCACCTTGTACCACTGCCACCCTGAGCTTAGCAGTGTTTTGCAGGGGCGCCTGTCTTCAGGGAGGAGGGGGAGTGCCACCCAGGGAGATGGGGGGGGGAGGAGGAGCCAACTGTCTCTTTCTTTGGGGTTTCTCTTCCCCCCATCCAGGTGCTGGTGGCCCTCCCCCCTCAATGGCAGACCATGTCGGCCACTAACAACATCGCCCAGGCCAGGAAACTCGTGGAGCAGCTGCGGATCGAGGCCGGAATGGAGAGGATCAAGGTGGGCTCTGGGGAGGCAGCCCTGGGGTGGGGGTGGGAAGCGGGCAATGGGGAGCAGCAAGTGCCCCGGTAATTGGGGAGGGACTGATAAATAACAACCTCTGTCTCAAGGTCGAGCTGTGGGGTCCGCCCCAGAGAACACCAAGGGGGGGAAGGTATCTGGGCCCTCAGGCCAAGTCAGGGACATTACACCCACCCACCCGGGGGGGGGGGAATCTTTTAGTATAAATGCCTGTATTCCTCTGTTGTTCCTTGGCCCAAGAATGCCTCTGCGCATGACCAGAGGCTATGGATTCCCTGCTTCTGCTGCTGAGAAGCCAGCCTAAGTATGGCCCCAAACGGGGGAGGGAGGGTCCTCGGATTTCCCCTCCAGAGCCTGGTTCTTGGAAGAGTTTCAGTGCCTCTGCATTGAGGGCTGCCAGGGGTGGGGCTGAGTCTGGTCCTGGCCCTCTTCAGGTCAGGAGGGTCCACCAAGGGGCAGGGAGGGAAGCCAGGAAGGAAACTGGGGACAGCTGTGCAAGAGAGGCAGGTCCGCCCTTGCCTCCCCCCATCAGAACATGTGCGCCCCCTTCCAGAATGTGGGGAGCGGCGTGTTGGGGGATACGGAATTCACCTTGATCATCCTGGCAGCTTCTGCCTTCCCTGGGCAGGTGTGTGTGTGTGTGTGTGTGTGTTGGATTCCCCCAAGGAAGGAGCCTGGGTCAGCCCCCACTTGTGGTCTCCCCCTTTTCCTTGGTTGGTTTGGGCTAAAATTGGCTGTGGTCAAGCGGGCAGGGCTTCAAAGGGCCAGAGGCGGCAAGCCGGCCATTTGCCATCTGCTGGTGCCCTCGGCTAACTAACAAGGCTGCTTCCCTTCCCAGGTTTCCAAAGCCTCCCTGGAGCTGATGAATTACTGCGAGCAGCAGGCCAGGAATGACCCCCTGCTGGTTGGCGTCCCCACCTCGGAGAACCCCTTCAAGGACAAGAAGCCGTGCACCCTCCTATAACTGGACGTACACTACACCCTCCTATAACTGGACGCATCCCCGCCCCCGCCCTGATCTCCAGGCAGGCCAAGGTGGGGGAAGCAGGTCTTGCCCTGCCCGCTTCCCCCCCCCCCCCCGAATTCTGGATGGGTGGGTCAGGAGGGAGGCACAAGGCCAGGCTTGAGGGGCTGTCCTGGGAGGGGACCTCATAGGAAGCTGGCCTGTCCAGCACTGAGGATGCCCCAGGGTGGAGACCTGGACTGGGGCAGGCAGGCAAAGACCACTGCCCGAAGGTCTTCCCCCCTGCAACTGCCCATCCCGGACTGTTGAGGAGGGGTCTTCCCAAGCAGAAATGCCTTCTCTTTCTCACCTTGTCTTCTCCTTTGGGGTGCTCCCCACCATACCCATCACCTCCCCAATTGTCACATTTGAGTTTCCTCCCTTCCCCCTCCCCAAGGGCCCCTCTGCCCCTCGGGCTCCCCAGGGACATTTGCAGGCAGAGCTTCCTCCAGGGCAGGTGGGCTGTGGAAGAGGGCCAGTGACTCGGTCCCAAGCAGCCAGGAGGCCACTTGGCTCAAGAAAGAGCAGGATCACCCCCCCCAGCACCCCAGCCCCTACTCCTGCTAAGGATGTGTGTGGGGGGGTGGGTGTGTGTGTGCGTGTGTGCGCGCGCCCGCACGCGCACGCGCCCACCTGCGCACCCTACCTGGCTGCACCAATCCTGACTCTCCCCAGAGAGGAAACAGTGGCCAAAAAGCAGAACAGAGGATGAAGTTTCCCATCCTGGGGATGCCAGCAGGCTGGATGTGGGAAGGTCCAGCTGGTGGGGGGGGGGAGGAGGAGGATGCTGGCTTCTTTAGTAGAGAATCTGCTATCCAGAAAGAGCCCCTCCCTCCAAGGACTGAGAACTTTTCTTCTCCAAATTGGGAAGATAGGCAGGGCTAAGACTGGGGGAGCTGGGGGGGGGATGGGATTGGCAAGCCCCCCCCCACCTCCCAGTGCAAAGCCAGAGTAGCTACAGGGCTGCCAGCAGCTTAATGCTCCTTTCCCCTTGCCCAGAAGCCATCACTAGGGCAGCTCCAAGGACCCCCAGCCAGCAGGGCCGCCTCCCTCTTGCCCTCCTGGAAGTCTCAGCCCTTGGACCTCTTGTGCCATAGTGACACCCGGTGGCCCCACAGAATGCGTGCCAAAGCAGCTCCCGGGATCACTGCAAAAGCTGGTCTGTTCTCCGATGGTCTCTTCCTGGTAAAGCTGAGAATATCTGGCCTTCATTTACACCTTTAAAATTATACATAAAAATTTGTTACACAAGATTTTAAAAAGTACAGCACACACAAAACTAAAAGAGACAGCAACAATAAAAATTTTGAAATTTTGTGAGGCCCTAAACTTGTGTTATGCCTAAATCCAGCACTGGGCAGTTCCCCCGTCCTGGGAATCCCAGCCCAGGAGTCCCTTCCCCTCCCCCCCCAATTGGCTTCCCCAGTGGCTTGGTGGGGCCTTCCCTACTTTCAGCTCTTCTGTGGATATGCAGGGGCCCCTTGGTCCCCCCTTGAACCAGGGCCGCCCTCCTCACCTCTACTCTCTAGGAATCCAGACCTTTTACACACAGACAGACAGGCGGGGTGGGTGGGTGGGGGGAAAGGGGGGTATTCCCCTCCTTGTGTCAAACTTTCAAGCGATTTGTTTTTTAATTCACCAGTGACAAATGGATTGGTTCAGTTTTTCAAAGAAGAGTGCTGAACATTGTTCTTATTTGCCAAACTCTCTTCCTGTTGCCCAAAAGAAGGAGATTTCTAAGGGGCAGGGAGAGGCTGTGTCCGGCCATCGTTCCTCGCTTATGTCTGCCGTTCCCTTTTGTGACCCATTCCTCTCCTCTGTGTCCTGGACTGACTTTCTTGCTAGTACCGGGCATGTTGTGAGGTTCCTCTTTTAAAAAAGTGAATTGATAACTCAAAAGAATAAAACCTCACTTTTGCTGGAAATGCTCTTTTTTCTCCACCTAGGAAGGGAAGGCAGCTCTGCTTAGGTGCTGCTCCCTCCGTAATAGCTACCTTTGGGGGGGGACCCTTGTCAGAACCTTTGGGGCACAACCTCCTCCCGGAGAGGCTTCTGCCTCTGCAATGCTAAGAAGGGAGGTGTTTCCTGCAAAAAAGCAAAGGGGGGGTTGTTTCCTTCCACTTGCTGGGCTCCTCGATTCCTCTGAAGGTCTCCAAGGTGCCTTTCCTGGGGAGGCCCTGCTCACCACAAAAAGCCCCTCCCGGCATTCTGCAGGTGATACAGAGTAGGAAAAGAAAGGCGGCCCCCCTCTGACTCTCAGATGAGCCTAAAGTGGGCTGTGTGCCCTAAGGAAGGGGTGGGTATCTTCAGGGCAAGACAAATGGGGCACGAATACCAGCCCTAAGGGGGGGAAAGAGGGTGGTTTTGTTTTTTACAATTCTTGGCATCAGCCAATGGGGAGGGGAGGCTGAAGTATCCAGGCCAGGGATAGCCATGCAGCCATTTGGGTGCACCTGGGCAGGGAGGGGCCCTGGTCTGTCTGCAGGGGGAGGGGCTACCCTGCAGGAATAGAGTGCCTGGGGGTGGGATGGCATCCACCTGGTTGCCATCTTAGGGGAGGGGGAGGAGGAAAGACCTGATGCACAAAGAGAGTAGAGCCAGCGGCTGGGGCATCCAGGCCCAACGCTTCCTCTCCAAAGCCCGGGGTGGGGAGCAGACCACCCGATGCCGCCTTGTTTCCTTCCCTTCCCTCCCAGGCTGGCTGTCATTCAGGGGACGGCCTGGGACCAAGGCGAGCAAGGATAGAGGGAGCGCGTGGTCCCCCACCCCCCTCCAAAGAGGCCGGAGCCACATCCTCGCCGCCGGTCTCCGACGCTCTTGCAGCCTCTGCCCACCGGCGGTGCCCTCCACACCCTGCCTGCGGTCTTCGGCCCTCCTCGCCCCGGCTGGACGCAGAGGCCGCTGGCTGCCGTTCCCGGCCCCTCCCTGGGCTAGCGGCGGTAGCGCCAGCCAGCCGGGGCAGCAGCAGCAGGTAATTATAGCTCTTGGGGAGCTCAAAATAGCTGCGGAGAAACAAGGGCTATTTATAGCGGCGTCTCTGAACTTTGTCTCAGAGGCATCCCGCAGCTTTGCCGGGGGCGGAGCAGGCAGGAAAGTGACGCTGGCTCCCCGGCAACCTCCGGGGCACGGCAAAGAGAGCGCGGAGATGCCCAAATGCCTTGGCTCCTGGCCCACACCTGCCTGCCTGGGCAGCTTTGCTGTGCTGTATGTGGGTGCCTCCTCTGACGCAGCTCTGGGTGGCTGGGTGGGCAGAGGGTGGCGTCGCCAGGGAGGCTCTTCTGCCCATGAGAAAGCTGCTCGCCCAGAGGGGCAAACCCTCCCCCAGTCGTTTCTGAAGGCTTGGGGAAACGGACACCCTCCCTACCTCCATGCTCCACACCCAGGGGATACTCTACCTCTGCCCTCCAGTAGAGCAGCACAGGATGTAGAAGAGACCGCCCTCGCCCCCCCCTTCCTTCAGCCTGGCACTGACCCCCCCCCCCTTTGTCCAACTGGCCCCCTCTCCAGGGAAGGGGGAAGGGTTCCTCTCTTGCTGCTACACTCTCTTTCATGCCTTTGGGAGCAGGCCTGGCTGATGGCTGTGCTGAAGGCCCCACTGTCTGGCCATTGCTCACCTCACCTGATCACCCGTGGGTGGCTGGCACTTTTTATTCCTGATGCTGGCTTTTGGCCAAACTGGGGGGTCTTTTCCAACTGCCTCACCAATCAGCTGCTTAATAATTCTTCCCAGAGTTTTCCTGTTATTTAGGAAATTAGAATTAAAAGATATTTGCCTACTGCCTGTTATTTATTTTATTTATTTATTTTATTT
>JAEANM010014405.1:0-14013 GCA_017656035.1 Myanophis thanlyinensis
AGAGAAGGCTCGAACCCTTGGGGCTGTCAGACGACACCGTCCAGACAGTGGAACCCCAAGGAGGCCCGCCCTGTGGGAACGCACCGGTCGGCTGGAGGCTGATAGTGGCAACAGGCGGTCCCGTAAGTATCCAGGTCCTAAGCCATGGAGCGCCTTTCTTTCACCCTCAGAAGGATACCGTTAACCTAATACTACCAAATTTGAAATTAATTTAAGTTGTGTCTGCACTCTTAACACAACTGGTTTAATGGCATTTCCCAAAAGTCTCTTAGAATTTTCCTTCTACCATCTACCACACAGGTGAGCCAATGGTATAAAGCCACCTTTCATTCTTATATAAGTAAATTCTGACTAGGTGGACTAAAGTGGTTTTTTAAATGAAAAGGGCAAAATTTATATTTTTTATTAGAAAATAGCAGCAAAGAGTAATTTTGGCAGAAGTATCCATGGACTAGAATCCATGTTATTAAATATTGCAAAGGCTTGAAGTGGAAGAAGGAGAAGTAGTTTGTAAAAACTTTGTTTTTCAGTCTTTAAGGCTCATTGCCTTTCCTGGGAGAGTCTAGCAAGCTTTTGGCCCTTCTGGAATATTTCACAGGCGGCACTGAAGACAAAGGAAGTCACCCTTACCACCGTGCACCCATTGTAAAGGTTGTGCTGATCCTTGTGTGCATGAGCACAGAAATCCATGCATGCTGTCACTCCAGAGAAAGGCCGCCCCTCTTTCAGCCCAAGTCGGCAATCTATTGCTACATCCTCATTTGCCACCTAATCAAAAGGAAAGAAAAGCAATTTGTGTTATCATTGCATCATGCTTCACGTTGTGGACTTACTGTGAAAAAAGATAAGGCAACTGTGTCTGACTATCTTCCCTTCAGCCAGTGGTCCCCACTCCTGTGAGAATTGTAGCTTTGAGCCCAGCTTCGTAGAATCCATCTCCATTGGATGAGGAAGAGCCCATCTTTCTCCTTCTGTCCCGGCCACTTTTTACAGAGGCATGATTGAGAGTGTTTTAACAGATGGCATCCCTGTTTGGTTGGGTGGCTGCAGTGCCTCAGATAGAAAGTCCCTATAGAGACTGGTGAGGACAACTGAGAAGATTATAGGAGGCTTACTTCTCATTATTCAGGATAGTGGTCAGAGCTCAAAGCATTGTTAGGGACTCCACACACCCACTTCAGGGTCTGTTTCTGTTGCTCCCCTCTGGGAGGAGGTTTTCTGTAACAGCCATCCATCTAGTAAACTTGCAAGATTCGTTTTTCTTGCCATGTACAAGTATACATCCGAATTAGACTGTGTTGTTTTGCTGTGTCATATAATATATGTGGGTATATGCATAATTTTTGTATTTATTTATTCTGTCATGGTTATGTATATTGGAGGTGGGGACCCTTTGAGAGCTGTATGCAACATGAAATTTCATTTTAATGTATTCCGATTACTGTACATTCAAAGTGACAATAAAGTTATTCTAAGTGTAAGTCTAACTGAGCTCCGGAAGACTTTCTTCATATCATTATCATCAAGGGCAGATGGGGAATTCACGAGGAAGGGCAAGTCAGAGACTCACACCTATCACAATGTCAGGATTCACCAACTGTCACAAGCACCAACATCATCGTGGCTAACCCAGCCCATATAGGCAAGTGGATCAGGAACAACCTTGCTTTTTTTCTCTTTCCAAGCAAGTGAGACTCACTGATACCTGGCATTCTTTGTGAACAAGTAGACTCACGCAAGAGACACTCCAACTGACTTGCAAGAAAGATCTATTCCTGTTTGTTGCAAATCAGCTTTCCTACAAGAAGACAACAAACCGGTAAAGAGAAAACTGGAGGCCAAACGGATGTTCTCCCATTTTTTTGTACTGCATCTCCCAAAGGCCAAAGAAAGCAGTTTTGCCTCATTGCAGCAAAAGCCATGCAAAAAAGCAAGCTCTGTGATGGAGCTCTTCCTGCGAGATTTGGGGACTGCAGCCCTTTTCCTAAGAGTCACATGACTTTACTTGTAGAGGCTTTGAAAATTTCAGCTACTGGGTTCCATGTTTTGCCTGTTAGAGACCTTTGGTGTTTATCAGAGCCCCAATCAAATCACGGAAAAGTTATCTAGGCACCTGGTTTTGATAGGCTTGGGGTGCCAGTCTCTTATAAAGCGGTGCAACCTCCGTAGCTAGGTCCTGGAAGCTTCTTCTGAGAACTTCTTCCTGGAAGGAGAGAAGGTCAAGATTAGCGCCTTTGTGTCTCTAGTGAGCCTAGTGCTGTCAGTAACAACTCCTAGAAATACTTCCTCTCTCTATCCCAAGTTCCTTTGGAAATAAGGAACTTGAACAGTTTTTCTGCAAAATGACTGTCTTTCCTCAGAGTAACACCCTTCCTTCCTTTCTTCAGGCAGAGCAAATGAATACAAACACAGTCACGTCTTCCCAACCCATGATTCGAGGCACATGTTGCACAGCTATGAGCTATGCATACAACTGTTTCTACACCCAGCAGAATCTGGAAGTTGAAAGAATTTAATGAGATTAAGGTTCACAGACTCCCCTCTTTTCCTTCTCTGAAGTAAATAAAAAGCGCTTTCTCAGCCAGTTTGGTCTAGTGGTTAGGGCACCAGGCTAGAAACCAAGATATACAGTGAGTAATAGGCCTGAAAACAGGCATGAAAACAGGCTGGGTGACTTTAGGCCAGGCACTATCACAGGGTTGTTGTGGGGAAAAATAGGAGGAGGGAGGAAGTTACATAAGTTCTCTACTTTGAGTCATTTGTAAAAATAATGAAATACAAAATTGTTTTTAAAAGGCAGGTAGTCAATTCCTTATTATTTCCTAGTGTATAAAATGATGACCCAACTTCTTTCCAAAGGTACTTTTATTGGTAGGAAAATGTGGTTTCAAAGCAGTTCAATTCTAGGAGAAACCTCTACCCAAACACCGCCACAGGACGGATCAACTGAGAATGCAGTTTTAAAAAATACATTCCACAGCCTTAAATAGCATTAGATAATATGGTTTCTTTTTGTCTGAAACTTCCACCACAACTGAAACCTTGGGAGAAAAGCCGATGTACATGGTCTTCCTTTCAAGTAAATATATTTGGACTAATCAATAAATTTATGATTTGTATGATTATTGATTCTTGGGAAAGCAAGAAACCAGTCTATGGTATTTCAGGCTGTCTACCTGGAGGGAAAACCCTTCCTCGGACCTACTGCCCTTCACTGTTACTCTTCCATCTGTTAAACTGGGAGATTCCAATAAATCCCTTTAGAACAAGAATGACCAGGACACTAACCTCCTTGGGATTGTCTCCCTGTAATCTGAATTTCCTGGGTGTTTTGCTCCGTGCATATTTGCACCCGTTGAAATACATGCTCCAAGAACAGCCAAAGGAGAAGGAAGCACCACAGGTGTTGGGATCCTTGCCTTGACATGCACAGGTCCGGCTGCAATGAATCCAAAGGGGTCACAGGCTATCAAGTCTGTAAAAAGGAATCCTAGGCTGCCTAGCCCAGACAGAAGACCAGAGAACCAAGAGCATAGCATCACCAGCAGTTTCCTAAGCAAATGGCAGCCGGCTGCAACGCAGTTGACACAATATAGGTAGCGCTTATCATAAACCTTTGGATACTAAGGATCATGATATCCCTTATGGACTGGCTTCAGGGTCAGGAATGAGTGGCACTGTGTCACACTAGTTTTCTTCCTCCAGAGCAAGTTGCTGCTGATATGGGGGAGAAGTCTTTCCCACAGACGAGAAGATGGGAAGATTCTCAGTCATCCAGGTAAATTTGTCTGGAAGTTGAGTCATGGCAACTGGACTTTTTTTCATTTGAAATATTTCACTGCTTATCCAAACAGCTTCTTGAGTTTGAGCAAGTTAGTTAGGGGATCCCATATATGTCCAGTCCCAATTAGGGTAGTGAGGACTCCCTTTATACTGTTCCCGATAAGATTGTCCTGCCCCAACAGAAACCTTGCACAATTTGGGAGATTTCCTTGATCTGTGTCCTTTTCAAGGGATAGCTGGCACCTTGGACCAGCTTTGCTTCATGCATCCGTTCTGAGATTGGGAAGCTCTGCTTGTAGTCAGGCATGTCTTAATTACAGTTAATTAAGAATGCAAATGAACTATTTTCAATGTGCTTCGATATGGGCTGCCCTTGAAGACCATCCAGAAGCTGCAGTTTGTAGGAAACGCAGCAGTGCCAGTGGTTGAGGGACCCTTTCGAACTATGCAGGCCACACTTCTGCTCTCAAGCTGCGCTGGCTGCCAATGTGTTTCTGGAATCAATTCAAAGTGCCGGTACCTATAGTTTATAGTTACCTATAGTGCTCTCCCTGGCACGGAACAAGCTATTTGTGGACACACCTCTACCCATCCCATCATATCCAAGAGGGGAGAAGCATATTATGGGTCCTGTCTATTAAAGAGAGCCACTTGATGAGACACAGGAAGAAATCAAAAATTTGGTCTTTCATAAGACCCTAAAGACATGGCTCTGATTATCTGTTGTGAATTACTTTGATTAAATATTTTATATTGTATTTCTGCTAATGATTGGGGAGGGGTAGTTTATACCGCACATGCTAATTGTCTATTTATTCTGAATTTTTATTCTTTTGCTGGTTTTATTGCTGACAGCTATCCAGACTCACTTGTTTTGAGATGTACTCTAATATATTTATCAATCAAATTTATATGGCTGCTTATCTGACAAGAACTTACTCTAGGTGGCATACTGCAATAAAATGTATAAAAACATCAAAATGTGAAACATAGTTATATAAGCACCCAGAGAGAATACAATCAGCAATGGAGCTACCTCAAGATCTTACTACTGAGACCCCCAGGCCTGATGACAAAAAAAAAATGACAGATGTAGCCGACCCCACTTCAGGAAGGGGAATGTTTCATAAGGTGGCCGACATAGCAGGAAGGCCTGGCTCCCGGGCCTATCAATAGTTCCAAGGGATGGGACCTAAGCGTGCCTCTCGTGGTGGCTCTGATGGAACCAGCAGATGTAATTGGGGAGAGGAGTCCCTCAAATAACCTGGTCCGATGCCATGAAGGACCTTAAAGGTCAAAACCAGTCCTTGAATTGGCGCTGGAGGTAGGCTGGCAACCAATGCAACTCACGGAGGAGCAGAGGCGTAACATGATGTTTCAGAAGCATACTGTCTATGCCACCCCATATGGAACCAGTTAAAGCTTGCAGTTGTTCTTCAAAGATAGCTTCATGTAAAATACAGTACAGTACAGTAATGCAATTGGAGGTGACCAAGGCACGAGTAATTGAGTAGAGACCCTCAGTGCAGGAATGGTGTCACTGGCACCCAACACAAAGATGTGCAAAAAGGCCTACCTTGGCATCACTGCCACTTGCTCTTTGAGCAGGACTCATGAGTCCAAGAGGGCCCTAAAAGCAAGACCTATGTGGTTTAAAAACTTATCCAGTGTAGTGGAATTCCATGATGGTTTCTTGAGGAGGGGGCAAATTTAGTCGTCTTTAAAAGGTAAAGGAACAACCCTCTCATTCAAGGAACAGTTCATCACGGCTGGAATCCACTCACATGACGTATCTTGGATTGCTTTAATAAATCAGGAGAGGCATGGATGCAAAGGGCAGGTGGCTGAGCTCACAGTCCTAAAAAAAAACCCGTCCACTTTCTCTCTCAGGCCTAATAGGTTGGAGCTGATTCCAGATAATGAATCAGGAGGCAAGACTCCTCCCCAGGCATCTCCTACAACAAAATTCAAGTCCAATTCCAAATGATTTAGAGCAACTTTGTCCAATAAATGCTGAACAAATTCTTCCTCCCATCCCTGCAAGCTCTCTGAGCCCCTCTACCCAAGAGGGCACACGTCACCCTAAATAAGTCTGGGTTGGGACAGCAATATGTGGATCCAATAAGGGATTGGGAAATTCGCTGCCCTTATTGCTACAAGGTGGGCCTTTATAGCAGTGGTTCTAACCCACAAGTTTGTCTTTCATGGAGCACCAGAAATGCTCTAAACTTTTATCTGTTTATTCCATTAACTGAATAAAGTGATGGAAATTTATTAGTGAGGTTATATTCCTGGATGACTTTAGTTTAATCAAGGATGAATTACCCAATGCTAGTCGTCTTTGCAGTCACTGCTACTGTAGCAGTGTTTGCTTACTGCCTTTTTTTTCTCTTTAAATTACAACAATGGAAAGTTTCTAACACATATTGAAGAGCTTTCTTAGTGTTCTATGTAATTGTGGTGGAACTACTGGCTACAGGAGAGAGGGAAGTAAGCAGGCATTCCAGCCTGGCATCCCTTGGGGAAGAAATGGCATGGCCCAGACTAGGAAAGCCTTTATCTACTGGCTCCCAAGAGAACGCAGATCCCTGGTGAGATTCTTGTAGCAGGCGTGATCAGCTTTGTGCTTTAGCCCATTCCTAGAATTGTTCAAGTTCCTTGTGCCCGACAGGAATCTCATGTGTCAGAGCTCAGCTAAGGACTGAGCTGCACAACCTGTTCGCTCAGCCCTTTAAGAAGGGAACCAACTTTTCCTGCTCCATCGCAGCAATAGTGCCACCTGGCAATAGCTGTCGGGTGTGGGGGGGGTGCAGGGGTTTCCCTACCACCCTTCACTTCATTGTAAGTCAAGCCCTTCATCTCATAACAGAAACACATGTAACTGTACACATACTCCTCAGTCATTTTTTAAGAGAAGAAAGGAGTCCACTGGAGACAAAGTAGGGAAAATAAAAAATAAAAAATAAAGAAATGAGGAAGCAGAAGGAATTCAATGATAAAAAATTAAAATGCCTGTCTGATATCATCACATGATCTTTAAACTTCTAAGACAGCTGCCTCCCTCTAGGCTGGCTATCACCTGCCCAATGCAAGCCTCCATTTCACTTGAAAAAAGATAATGAGGCAGGAGGGCATCTAAACTCCAATCAATTTATCAGCAGAAGGTTCTCTTTTAGTAAATGTCTCTGTGCTGCAAGACTGTTCCTTTTGTTGCAACAGACAATGTAGAAGTCAAATGCAAACCATTTCACTTCTCAGTTCAAAGGTATCACAGGAAGGCAAGAATGCACCAACACAGAACAAGGTTGCTACCACCTTGGAGTCAAGGGAGAGCGTTCCCTTCTCCTTCCTCTCTTGCTTTTAGGAAAGAGTCAGACAAACTTACTCATCATTCAGCCCACATCGCCGAGTGGTAGGGTTTCCGAATTTCGTGAGTGTATCACTGAGCTCCTGGTAGAGGGTGTCCCCCAGGGACCGAGGGATCCCCTCCCAAGCCAAGATCAAGATGATAATGACAGCATTCTGGCAATGGTGGCCAGCACGGTGTCTCACCAGGCACAGCAGCTTCTCCTCCACGTTGTGCCTCCTGATGACCTGGAATGCAAGCAAAGATGTCGGTCGGTCCAAAAGGGAAGGTCGCTCCCTTTCTGTTCCTTTGGCACGCTGGATTGCCTCCCTGGACAAGGCAACCTGGCAAGACTCAGCCTCATCTGGACAAAGCCAAGCCACGACCAAGGTTGGGCTGCCTACAGTGGGGTACTGTGGGAAACCCAAGCTTGGCTGGATAGGGCCCTGCTCTCTATTCTGAAGGCCAGGCTGGCTTGGTAGACAATCCTCAAGCCGGAGGACTTGAAGGTTAGAACTTCTCCCATGGCCGCAGCACTTTTGCAAAAGACAAATGGCTGAGTAACCTAACCCTAACCCACTCTAAGTAGGGGGACTCTGAGCTATCTATCACACTTGAAGAGACGCCCCATCATCACCTTTCCTTCTAATTATTTGCAGGGCTTAGGCAGCCAGGGCAATCAAAACTTACCATCTTATATACTCTATTTACACAGATGAAGTTAAAAAGAGAGAGCCTAATCACAAATAACAATGTTATTTTCAACTCTTTACGACAGGGCTCCTCAACCTTGGCCACTTGAAGATGTGTGGACTGCTGGCTGGTGAATTCTGGAAGTTGAAGTCCACACATCTTCAAGTAGCCAAGGTTGAGGAACCCTGCTCTAGGATATATTACATTTTCCTCACTGACCCATTTTGCAATAGGGCAGCCGCGAGAGCTCTTTCCTTCCTTCCCGGTATAGACCACCTTTTCGATTCTGATGGCTTTCCCCTTCTCACCATACCTGGTGGAAAAAAGGCACAACGTCAGCTCAACAGACATTGATGGGACTACCTGAGCAAGAATACTTTTTAAAACATACTTAAAAAGAAAAAGAAAAAAATACATAAAAATATAAAACAGAAACATTGCATGGAAAAGTTTGCAGAATATGAAATAAAATTAGGAGAAAATAAAACTACTCTACTGGAAGAAGCATGTCATTTTTACCTTAATACATCAACTTTCAATTAATACATCAAATTTCAATAAAATAGATATGGTTTTGTGCAAATTGAATTCTAATGAACATGATCAATAGTTAAATGTAAGAGTTATGGAAGTGTTAATATTTGACTATTATAAGAAACAAGTTTTAGATTTTTTCACCCTTCGATTCAATCATGTCCCTTTCTTGGAGACTGCCTGGACAAGTCCCTGCAGTTTTGGAAAGATTTTTCAGAAATGGTTTGCCATTACCTTCTTCCCAGAGCTAAGAGAAAGTGATTGGCCCAGGGTCATCCAGCTGATTTTGGGCCTAAGATGGCACTAGAACTCAAATCTTCCTGTGTCCAGCCTGATGCCTTAACCACTAGGCCAAACTGGCTCACCAAATTCTAGATTAGCAGAGAGGTATTTTTTTAATAAAAAAAAAATCACATGTGTACATGAACAAGGGGCAGAACAAATATTGCAATGGATCTTGAGGAAACTGTTGCTTTGCACTGTTTTGCTCCTAGTACTGGCTGGGTTTTAATATTCACATAACTTGCTAAACACTCTTGTTCTGGCTCAGTTTTCTTCATTATGGCAAGCAGGAAAAGGGATTTGGGGGAATCAGATAACAGGGCCACTTCCATCCTTGGGAGAAAAGCAAAGAAGGAATGGCTGCCCTTCCCTGAATGGTGCAGGGGGATCACCTCCTCTTCCAGTGGAAGCCGTTTGCGGCAGCAGCCACCAATGCCTGGGGGTTCTTCCCCAGCCCCCCTCCTGCCAGCAGCTCCATCCAGTACCAAAACAACATTCTGCTTCAGAACAGGGTTCTGTAAATTTTCCAGCTATGCGGATTGAGGGGGGGGGTATAGGAAATGCTTTGTACCAAACCAATTTAGGTGACATGGGGAATATCAGCAAAAAGGTGTGCCTTGATTTTAGCAAAGCAAAAAATCCTACAAAAGAAAATGCTGAAGGGAGTGGGACAACACTACCCTTCAATGGACAGAATGCGGGTTGGTGGGCACCATGCATAGGGAATGAACATCAGGGACTCCACATCAACATATGGGAAATGTTAAATGGTACATTCCATGGCCATTTATAAATCTGAAAGAGGGACTAGAAAATATTTCAAACCATCAGATTTAGAAATGGTGTGTGGTGGGGGGAGGAAGCAAATGCATTAGAGGAAAGTGCTAAAATTCAGGGGACAAACTGCAATGATGGAAGAGGATCCAGCAAGATAAATTTCAATAGGAACAAATGCAAAACCTACAGTAGAGCAGGAAAAACCAAAGTCATAATTATAGGATGCAGGAAGAGAAAGTGGACAGCAACATATACAGATGGATGTGACTATCTTGGTGGATCACAAACTGAACATAAGCCAACATCCTGATGCAGCTGGTAAAAATGAAAATACAATTGTTGTCATTATAATCCATATTCACTGTCAAGATCAAGAGAAGTCTTCCTTATTCTGCTAAAAAATCATTGGCTTCATTTCTGCAAAATTGATATAGCGGTGTAGATTTTTTTTTTTTTCCACATTCTTCAGGATCCCTATCGTGGCTTACCGTTCCTCCATAAGTTCTCTAATGGATGCCACAGTTGGTCCAGATCCCAGATGAGTGTAATATGGCCCCTCATCTTTTTCAATTATTTGTTCTGTTGAGAAAGCAAGAATAAGCAATTAGTTGATTCGCTTTTTGTGGCCAAGGAATGGAAATCATTGACTGACAACAGATCATTCAAGGGATTGTTCCAATACTGAACAAGCACCCAGAGCAAACTTTAAATGCATTTTGTTGGAGATGGGTGCTTTTCCTGGCATAAACAGTGAAAGGAGACTCTCCACATTGCTCACTTTTCTGTGTTTGGCAGACAAGGGATATTTCAAAGAAGTAAACCTTGTAACCTTTTCTCAAGAGCAACAGCAAAGGGAAACTAGTTTCTGATGGCCACTTTATTCAGTCCCCTTTCAACTCGCAACCAATTAAATATTGGACAGTCAATTGGTGCAGTGGATAGTATTCAATTGTTTAAAAAAAATCTCCCTGGTCAACAAAAAACGACTAAAGCAAAATGTTTTAGATTAAAACAAAACATCTGGCACAGTGCCACTTAAGCACCAAACGGCGCTAATGCCTATATGATGAACAATTCAGAAATCACACAGTGGCCCAGAGAACAAGCAGTGCAAAGTGATGCCTCCCAGGACTGCTCTCCCCCCCCCCCCCGCCATGTTCATCCCACAGAGCTGGGGAAGGATTTCTGATGCTGTCATTCCAGAGTGTTTCCACCAGAGGTTTACTGAGGCTTTCTTCCTGCCCTAGGACAAAACTCTCTTGACAGGAGAAAAAAAAGTCCATCTTTCAACCCAAGGAGTAAAAAAAAAAAAAAAAAAGCTAAAGACAAGCACATTGGTCTTCCTAGATAAACTTCCTTCTCCTTTTCCTTCAGCACTTCTGGGATGAGGGGCTTCTTCCAGCTCATAAAATATACCTCACACTAATGGCTTTGTAAGACCACAAGATGATCAAAGGATGGTGTTGCTAACAGCTCAGCTCAGAAAAACAGCTGGAATGTCCAGGTTAGATGCATTTAAACAGCGTCCAGAGAAGTTTAAGCTAGCTGTTTCCCCCTTTCCCCACACCCAGCAGATCACTTCTCCCCCTTCTAAGCCCCCTACCACCTTCGCTTCATGGGGAGGCCACAAAGCAATGCAGGGCCCCCCCATAAACAGAAGTATGACAACAGATTTGGAAGCGAAGAAATGCTGTGTTAGAAGTTGAAAAAGAATACTTTTATGCAGTCTCCATTCCTAAACCAGAATGTTGCCCAAAGGTACCCAACACAACGAAGAGCAGATGAGGTGCTGTGTGGGTTCTCACAGCACACTAAACCCAGATAAATAAAACATAATTGCTGTGCTGATCTATCATGCAGTGTTCAAACAGACTATTCTAGCATAACTGGTGGCTAAAATAATAGCTTTTTTTCCTTAAATTACAAGCTGTCCCGATTCCATTTTAGCTTAGTGCATTGTGAGAAGCCGGCCAGAGAGTAGGATAGAATAGTTTAAATACCGTAACTTTTAAAGAAGTTAGCTACGTTGAATCGTCTAAGGCTTCTACACCATCAGTCTGGTCTCTCCAAAAACCACAACCAAAGAACTATAAAATGAGTGATTCTGAATTTGATAGGAGAGAACTTTTGGGATGGGGGCACAAGAAAAAGAGCTTGAACTTCCATGCTTAACACAAACTGCCTTCCAGCAAATCTTGATTTCAGAATCCGATTTCTTCATCTAAAGATTATTGCCTGCTTCAAGAAAAGACTTTTCCCTGCTGAAAGGCTTTCCTTGATGAGTTCAAACTTCAAAGCACTAGCAGCTTTCCCAGCTTGATCCAGAGAACACCAGAATCCAGACTCTCTGAAAAACAGCCAAGTCCTGTTGCTCCTGATTTAGTGCTAGTGTTAATTACTCAGAATATCAATTAGGGACTGAGCTGGCTTTGGGTATTTCCCTCTCCCTTTCCATAACTTGTATTTAAATTGCTTGCCCTTCACTGTCCTTAGCTTCAATGCCCATTAGCTTCAATGAGCCTTGCTCAGAGTTTCAAAGTTCACAATTGGCTCTTCCTATTCAACTTAAGGCCAGAAATGGAAGGAGGGTTGCCTTTTTCACTTCCTATTCTCAAAATAAAGGAACTGAAAACTGAAATGGAAACAAAACACATACTGTCCTTGATTTGGAAAAGTAGTCTCAGTGCTGGTTTCAGCATTTGCCATGCCAAGGAAGATCTGCCTGGGCAGAGAAAGTGATTAAGTCAAAGCCTTCCATTGTGCAGCCAGCAACTTCAAAGGCCGCCTGAGTGGTGCTGGGCTCTGCTGCTCTCATTCCACAACTGGTGTAAACTGAATTGGGAAGCATCTCCTCCTTTCTAGATGAAGTTTAGACCAAGAAAGTAATCCCATCCACGTCTGTGGAGATTCTCAATCATCCAGGTCATAGTTATCTCAAAAGTGCTTTTTCAAAAAACAACTGGATTGTTGTTTGTCAAGGAAAAGCGGGGGGGGGGGGGGAACGTCCTCAAGGGAAAAAAAGTCCACTTGCCTTTTGAAAAAGCACTTTTGAGAATCTGAGCCATAACTCCCATTTTTTCTCTGCAGGATGCTACTAACAGAGTTTCTTCTTTCTGTCTGTCTGCTTAATATAAATCCAGCTGTTTTGTTAATTAGACCCAAAAAGTGTCTTGGCTGAGGCCAAGCCCACCACAAATGCCTACCATGTAGAAATCCTCATCTTTCCAAAGCCCCAATGAGGAGAAATGCAAAGAAATGGTTGATCTTAAGATCGGATGCCCCGAGAGAAACCATTATTTGCTAATTGAGACTCCCTCCTCTGTTAAAAACTGTTCTGCAAATTATCATTGTTCTGCATTAACACTCCAGATTCTCTGGCCAAAAGTGATCCTGTAGCCTAAAAAATGGCTGCCAAAATAAACCATATGGTTACCAGCAAGGAAGTCTTAATTTCTCTAGAATTCAACCAGTGCAGAAATCACGGTCAAATCAGGTACCATTGTTTGACTGGCCTCATTTGTGCTTGGAAGCAAAACAACTGGACCTGGAAACCCAAAGCTTACTTACCATCCTGGAAGAAGGCAGTGAGATGCCATTTCTTTCACAGGAACCACACTCGGCCCTGAGGGGGCTTCACACGGCTTGGCTCATAATATCTATCACCTCAGTGGCTGGGTTCACGCACTGCATTAAGGTATAGTTTGTTCAATAAGCTATATTTGCTTGCCATTATAAATCATAATTGACTAGCTACAATGGCTTGATTAATGCAACACACTAACCTAAACCAAACAACGTACAATTACTGGATGTCTGCAACATGCCAACTAGTTGAAATGTAACTGACATGCAGACTGTGAGTTCTAGTCCCGTCTTAGGCACAAAAGCCAGTTAAGTGAACTTGAGTTCATCCTCTCTCCTGAAGAAGGCGGCAATGGCTAACCACTTCCAAAATCTTGCCGTACAAACTGTAGGGGCTTGTTTCACCCTGCCAAGTTCTCGCGGAGAACTCCAAGAGAGCCAGCAGGATGTACCGATCTCCGTCTTCCTCACAGTGAAGCAGTTCCCCTAAAGAGGCTCCCTGCGAACAGCATCTGAGAAGAACCCTTGCCAGAGGAGGAATCGGCAGAGCAAGCAAAGTGCAGCCTCTGTGGTGGGTGTCCGTGTAAATAAGATAATCTACTCTCCCCCTCTGGAGTCAAGAAGCCAACAGGCCGAGACCCAGGAGACTCTGGGCTGATATAACCTGAATCAGGTGGATGGGCAAAACCAAGGGTTATGCAGCAGCAGTGAGACTGTTGTGGCCCGCCAGTGGCCAGCAGAGCTGGTGGCAGACTCGGACAGTGAGGAGGTTGGGGAGGAACATGGGCCAGTCCTGGAGTCTGGGGAAAGCTCTACATGAGTGCTCTACATCGGAGGCAGAGATGGAGCCAAAACTGTCCAACAGTTATCAGCTGCCTTCAGAGTCAGAGATCAGTGAGGCAGAAGAACAGCTGGAGCCTGTTCCTGATGTGCACATGCGAAGAGCTGCCAGGAGAAGGGAACAGTTAAGGAACAAGGGCCAACTTGGGAGTAAAGGCACAGGTGGATGGTGAATG
>JAEANM010014406.1:0-14013 GCA_017656035.1 Myanophis thanlyinensis
GAAGGAAGGAAGGAAGGAAGGAAGGGGATTTCCTGGCCTTGCTGTGTGCTGCTTTCCTATTCCTACTAGGATCCAATTATTCACAGCGTAATTCAAGATAGAGCACAGGTGAAGCTTTTAAAGTGCATTTGGCGTAGCTCAATATTGGTTTCTTCAAACCAACAGGAAACTCCAGCAAGTCTCATCTGCCTATGTCAAGGGAGGAGAGCCTATCTCTAAAGCAGGGGTGTCAGACTTGCAACATGTCGTCATGTGACATATCGCAGCTTTTCCCCCCCCTTCACTAAAACGGGGTGGGTGTGGCCAGTGCATGACTCATCCAGCCCGCGGGCCGTGAGTTTGACACCCCTGCTCTAAAGAGTTGTCTCTCCTTTGGAAGGAAGATCCTCTAAATCCCTCCCAAAGAAGGACTAGCCAAGCCTACAACTCCCAGTTGTCACACAAGCTGGAAAACAACAGAATCTAGTTCCATCTTTGTTCAGGCAGCTGGAACCCCTGGATCTCCCATTTGCTCAGTATGAATGTGAGAGAAACCCAAGAGCGCTATCCACCTCTCCTTCTTCTCCACCCCTCGATCCAAGCGAGTGTTGATGCATGCAGCTGCCAACCCCTTGCTTTACTTCTTCTTCTTCTCCTGAGTGCTGGTAAACCAGGAGTCCAACAGCTTTTTGCTGTAGTAAAGTTGCCAGCCATGAACTTGCACCGCCACCACTATCAATAAATACATGACAGAGACTGCAGAGAAACCAAAGATGAAGCGGTAGGCTTTGCCGTGGCGGTAGAGTTGCTGAGCCATCGGGAACATCTCCATGCTGCCGTAGATGAGGGGCGCCACCGAGAAGAGGCCAGTGCTGATCATGGAAATCACCAGGTAGCTGATGTTGTTTCGGGGAAAGGAGAAGAGGCCAAAGAGGGAAGGGATGATACTGAGCAAGTATGGGTACTCCCACTGGTAAGGCATGGCCACCTTGTCGTGGGGTAGAAGTTTGAAGTGAGCTACGCCCATCTGTGCTGCCACCAACAGCCACAGGCCCACCTGCATGTAGATCAACTTCTTAATCTCAGACTTGAGAGACACACTGTGGAAAGCAGAGAAAAGACGGAAAGAGGAACGGTGAGTTTGGTCCCGTGCTAAAAGGAGTCAAGAGCTTTAAAAAAACGAAACAAAAATCAGAGCATCCTTTCCAGGCTTAATGGCCTTCAGAAATGGTGAAATCGGGAAGCTCAACTTCTATAGGTAACAGGTGAAATTAATCAGAGATGGTATTAAACCTGTCCTCTTTCCACTCATGGATCCATAGCGTGGGAATGGCCTGACCTGGCA
The DNA here is from genome assembly GCA_017656035.1 of Myanophis thanlyinensis. NCBI lineage: Eukaryota > Metazoa > Chordata > Lepidosauria > Squamata > Homalopsidae > Myanophis > Myanophis thanlyinensis. The sequence continues at coordinate 1,325 of JAEANM010014406.1, forward strand.
GGATAAGCAGATACTTACAGTCACTGGATACACACTTGGAACTCTGAAAGGGTGTTGTAAGAACTTTGACAAAACGGCTATTATAATGGACTTGATCAAGGACAATGAGAAAAATTCATCTGAATTTCACTGAACACTAAGTTGTGGTGTCACTCTCTGCAGCCTCCCCTAGTCTCCATGAATGCTTTCCCATCAGCTCAGCTTCATTTTGTCATTTTTAGTTGTAGCCAACACACTTCCCAATAGAGATACTCAACTTACAACCAGTTGATTATTGACCATTCAAAGTTATGATGGACCTCTCTGGGGGTACTTACGACCAGGATTTGAATTTCTGATGGCCACACACAAACCTCATAATCACACGATCAAACTTTGGATGCTTGGCAAACTGGCTTTATGGATTTATGGCTATTTGCAGCATCCAGCAGTCATGTGACCATGTTTTACAATAGCTTTGCCAAAAACTGGCCCATAGTGAGCCATCCACTTGCTTAACGAGAGCCACCAATGTGGATGACCTGATTTACGACTGTGGTGGATAGACTCCATTACGGCCATATAACTTGAGGCTACCTCTAAAAAAATGTTCTGTAGCCATCTAACCATATTCATTTTCTGAAACGGTGAACAAATTCATTGACATCTTTGTAAATATCTGAAAATGACATCCGGTGTGGTATAATGGTTAAGGTGTTAGATGGCAACTGGAGAGATGTACATTCCCAATGCTCTCTCAATCACAGAAGCTCTGAGTGAGTCAGCCATTCTCTCTCAACCAGGCCTTCCCTTAAGAGTTGTTGGGGGGGCGGGGGGAGGCTAAAAGGTGGGAATATTTTGTGTGTTTGCTCGGGCTCCAGTACAAAATCCTGAGCACAGGTAGTCCCCGACTTACAACCATTTGTTGAATGACCATTCAAAGTTACAATGGCACTGAAAAAAGTGACTTATGACCGTTTTTCAGATGACCGTTGCAGCATTCCCGTGATCATGAGATCAAAATTTGGATGCTTGGCAACTAGCATGTATTTATGACCATCGCGGTGTGCTAGGGTCCTACATGATCACTTTTTGCGGCCTTCTCACTAAGCAAAATCATTGAGGAAGCCAGATTGATTTAATAACCGTGTTACTATCTGTCAGATCTGCCATCTTCGGCTTGGTGCTTCATCACTTCATCGGAGTCCTACCATCAAAGGGGAAGGGGGGAATGGAGTGAAAATAAGCGTGTATGGGATAAAGAAGACCAAAAGGGATGGGGGAATGACAGATTGATGGAAGCCAGAGGTGTGAGAAACCAGGCTGTTCCAGCCTTCAAGGCCAGGAAGCCTGAGAAAGGAATGGGGATTGCACCAAATATTCAGCATTTCTCAAAATACCTATACATCATACCATTGGTGGAAGGTGAACCAGTCAAGGGGGGAGGGCCAGGATGAAGAGGAAAAGTTTGTAACCTTTTATGCGGGAGCTTTAGTTCTAGCCTGGTTTTGCTGCAACCACCAATTCTTAGTAAAAGAGCCTACTACTGCTTCAACCAAATGGAGTGGAGGAGGGTCGTTCTTTCCTAGGAATCTAGCTGAGAGGCAAGCCTGACACTACTGTTAACAACCGTAGTGATTCACTTAACAATTGTGGCAAGAAAGTTTGTAGAACGGAGCAAAACTCAACAACTGTCTTTCTTAGAAAATTGGGCTCCATTGTGGTTGTAAGTTGAGGACTACCTGTGGAAATAATACAGTACTTATTTTCAATGGGCACTTCCTTTTATTTCATTTAAAATGATCTTTTGAAAAAAAAAAAATCCAGGTACTGCAGACAATCGGGCAGCTATTCAGAAAAATCACCAGTGGGTGCTTCATTATTCATTCCTGAACTACAGGATAGACTTCTGCTTCTTTGTGGAAAGCTGTTTCGTGAGAAAGGTCAAGAGGTATTCATGAGAAATGTTTTCCTCCCAAAGCCCCAGGGCTTTTATCATTGCATAACAAGCAAACATTTGGTGATTGTTTTTCCCAATGTAATGATATTGCAATGGAAAAAGCTTCACTAGCTACATTGCCACCGTATGGCAGCTGAACACAGGTATTTGCTTAAACCAAATTTACCCTGGCTCTTCAACTCCACCCTTGCCAAGAACGACCATCTTGTGGCACCTAGGTCACAAGGAAGTTTACAACAAATCTCTCACTTTCCAACGTGGTAGAACGGTGCCCACTCAAAGATCTTGTAAGTTGACAACATGCTAAAGGTCTGGAAAGATAAGAGTCTGTCTTTCCATTTACCTCTTTTTTCAGCCACCAGTAAAAACCAAGTCAGTTCCTTCATCAATTAACTAATAATCCATAGTGGTTAAGGTGATGGCCTAAAAACCAGAAGACTATGTTCTATTTCTGCCTTAGGTATGAAAGCTGGTTGGGTGATTTGATCAGTCATGCTCTCTCAGCCCAACTCAGCTCACAGGATTGTTGTTATGGGGAAAAGATAGCTGTCTTAAAGTATCTTTACTTGTAAACACAAGTTTTAGCAGGATTATTGTTTTATGCAAGCCATTTTCAACTCATGGAAACTTTCTACAGTCTTGGCAAGGCTTTTTTATTTCAAGGATCTCTGATGTCGTGAGTTTGGACAACCAATCAAAGGATACTTAAGCCTACTGAATTATTTATTACATTTTTATCCTGCCTTTATCACTTTATAAGTATCTCAAGGTGGAGGACGTATATAAATATACCTTCCTTATCTTCCTATTCTCTACTCCAAAATGCCCAAGAAAACAAGGCTTGCTTCCTTAACATCAAAGCAGGAGGCCCACATTCCCTCTCCAGCCAATCTCTCTGAAACAAGTATCGAAAATGTGGTGAAAACCAAGACATTAATTAAAGTTAGCTGGATTGAATGGATTTGTTCCATTTGAAAGCCTATCTAGGTGATACTTGACACCCCTTGTTTTCTTCTCCCAATAAACTCCCTTTAGATCTCGAGAAATGGCTTCGTTGGCTTAACAAGGACACTTCTCATTCAAACCTTGCAACAGCATCTTATAAATGAAGAGGTCCTCCAAGCCGATCGAATCTGGCTGACCTCAAAGGCACATTATCGGGGCAATAATAAGGAGAATGGTTGGCTACTAATTCTTCTAGAAAGCTTTTCAATTTCTCAGGTTCCTCTACAGCCCAGAGAGATCCCGATGATTTCCTAATTCTGTTTTAGCTGTTTTGAGATGAACTAAATGCTGCCACGGCTACTTGCTGTGTATTTTTGTAGATATCCTCAAGGCTTGTGACATAGAGGACAAGAATGCAATCTAAGGAGAAACGAATGCAATGTTTAACCTCATTATTCAAATAAAATCGAGCAGCATACTATCCCCACCTTTCGCCTTTGGGAAAAGGAGCTTATATTTAAAAACAAAAACAGAAGGGGTTGGGGAGAAGAAATGCATTAAGTGATTTTCATTTTAGAGGAAGCCACCAATTCAATGATCGGTAGGAACAGCTAAACGACAATCGTCCTGCCGAGTCGGTTGCAGAGCACGGATCAGACAGGGCAGGCAGGCAGGAAGGAAGGCGGCAGCTCCCGACGCTGCAACATGCAGGTTTTTAAAGACTGGAAGAAAAAAAAAATTGGCTTCCTAAAAATGGGTGCACGAGCGCGACACCCCACACCCCACCTCATTTGGTAATGCTCTGCCACGCGCTCCCGGTGCCGGAAGTCGCTGCCGTCGGTTCCCGTGGCTCGAGGTCCCGCGCGGGAAGCCATCTTCACGAGGGGCAGAGAGCGAACGCCAAGGAGAAAGAGCGCATGCGCGTTAGCATGTGTTAACGTGTTGTTCTTGGAGCCCCGCCTCCCGCGAAGGAGGGGGGGGAGGCAGCCATTCCTGGGTTTGTTTGTTTTTTAAACCGGGAAGAGGCGGTGCTATGCGTCATTTGCCCCTCCCTCCCTCCCTCCCTCCCTCTCTCTCTCTCAGGAAACTACACCTCCCAGCAGGCATCGTGCCTCTTAATAGGTGATGCAGATGTCCGCATGTCTTGTCTGCCGACCAGTAGATGCTTCCGGGCTGGTCGCCGCACGCTCGGGGATGTTCAGGCTTAGCCTCCGCCGCGTGCTCCGCGCGCGCGGAAGGCTGCGCGCGCATTTCAGCACCCCGCCGGCTTGGTAAGAAAAACTGGTCGGTTGCCATTAGCATTTTACGTCCTCTCTCGCCGCCTTCTACCCAGACTTCTGTCGGTGCGATGCGTGACAGGCAGAAGCTCAACAGGCGGGACTCGTGCCGGCAAGAGATGCAGCGAGGGATGAAATATAGGTAGTCCTCGACTTGCGACCACTATGAAGCCCGAAATCGATGTTGCTAAGTGAAACGGTTGTTAAATGAGACTTGCCCCGTTTGACGACTTCCCTTTGCCACATTCATTAAGTGAATCACTGCAGTTCTTGAATTAGTAACATGGTTGTTAAAACGAATCTGGTTTCCCCCATTGTCAGAAGGTCGCAAAAGGGGACACCGCAACCGTCATAAATGTGAGTCAGTTGTCAAAGCATCCAAATGGAACTCATGGGACCATGCGGATGCTGCAATGGTCATAAGGGGCAAAAATGGTCATAAGTCACTTTTTTTCAGTGCCGTTGCAGCTTTGAACAGTCAGTAAGTGAACTGTTGTGACTCGAGGACGACCTGTATGCTTCTTCAGTGGCTGCATCCCTTGCCTGCATTTCTCGCAAAGAGACACCTCCGAAATGGCTAGAAGTTCTCCTATTAGAGGAAAAGTAACAGTTTGAGCAGCAATACATCCTTCGAGTTTTGTCTGGACCTGTTTATTGCACCAACCTTGTTCAGCATGTGCATTGTTTGTCAAGCTTGAAGATGTGTGGACTTTAATTCCCAGAATTCCCTAGCCAGCTATGGGGAATTCTGGGAGTTTGAAGTCCACATATCTTCAAGCTAGTACGGTTGAGAAACATTGATGTGCAGGATAGATTTTTTTCTTTCTCCGGGTTTATAAATGGGAAGCTATTTACCTTGAGCTACTTTTTTTTCTGCCTCTCAAATTAAATTCATGAATGAAATTGGTGGCAATTGAACAAGGAAATTGTTGAATGGCTGTACTTGTATTTTTCTAAGAAAATTTGAAATAAGAGTGACTGTTTCATTTACATACAGCCCGTTCTTATTACCTGGTTTGAAATTGAATAGAGAATAACAAATCCATATGTATTTACATATGCTTCCAGTTCTAAGCATGGATATTTCTAAAACTTGCTCATTCAACAGGTGTAGAAAGCTCTTTTTTTCAGCCATGCTGCATATAAAACACCTGTGAGAATTTTGAGATGGACAAAGTCAATGATGCTAACTTGGTTTCAAAATTAGTATGGAATGATCCTTTAAAGTAGTTCTCATTCATTTATTGTGTTCACATTAAAACGCTTCTCCTCTCCAGGCATCCGTGGTAGTGCAGTGGTTAGAATGCAGTATTGCAGGCTAATTTACTGCTGACTGCCAACAGTTCAATTCTCACTGGCTCAAGGTTGATTCAGCCTTCCATCCTTCTGAGCTCAGCAAAATGAGGACCCAGAGTGTTGGCGGCAATAGGCTGACTCTGTAAACTACTTAGAGGGAGCTGTGAAGCACTATGAAGCGGTATATAAGTCTAAAGTGCTATCAGAAGGCCAACACAGAGAGACTGAGAAGAAGCTTCTTTCCACAGGAAATACAGACACTAAACCAGGAACCACAAGAACACTCAAGACTATCAGAAACCACGATTGTATCTCATTCCTACCTTCCCAACTATCCCTAACTTATTTCTTATCCTATCCTCCTATTTTGTCTAGACCAGGGATGGGCAATTAGGCTCCTTCATGACTCGTGGATTTCAACTCCCAGAATTCCTGAGCCAGCATGGTTGTGCTCAGGAATTCTGGGAGTTAGTCCATGAATCCTGAAGGAGCCATAATTGCCCATCCCGGTCTAGACTTACTCTCCTGTCCTACTATCAATCGCGGTTGTGGGCGGTCACGTAAGCATTTCACTGCATATCGTACCATGTATGACTGTATGTGACCAATAAAATTTGAATTTGAATTGCTATCCATTCACTTGATCACTTATGTACAGTGAAGGGATTAATGGTTGTTGCTATACAGCAACATCTATACTTTTACAGGTTTCCCCCTCATTACATTTTGTGACTCTTGATTAGCATAATTCCAGTCATTAACTGCCAAGAATATCTAGTGGTGGTAAGGTATTCATCTATAACAAAAAACAATTACTGGAAAAAAGAATTAATATGAAGGTAGGAGCTGGCTTAGAATACACATGTTTTTTTAAACAATTTTCATTTGACTTAGGTATCACTTGCTGAAACTAAAAAAAGTAGAGAAGTCAATGGGAGAAACCCCCAATAAAATAAGCTACTTGAAACCCTTAAAGTCACTGGAGCCTGATTCGTTGTTGAAACTACTGAAAACATCTATAGTACATGCGGATGGTATGTATCTTCTATCATAATTCTTGAGCCAATGGTAGGGAACCCTGCAGATGTTGCTGAATTCAAATTCCTATCATACTTGCTTAACTGTGCCCACTGGGATTTATGTTAAGTAGACCCCAACAACATTTGGAAGGCCTGGTTGATCATCCTTGTACTGGAACAAGGATGATCAACCGAATGGCAGGAGATTCAAACAAGCAGAAGAGTATATACAGAACCTTCATGCAATATCCTAAATTAGTACCCAGCAGCTAAAGAGCTGCAAAACTTTTGACTTCACATCATTGGGTTTGTCCTTTTCCCAGAGACATTGGCTTGGATCCAGTAGAACAACTGGAGATTTATTGAACCTTAATTGAACCATACCTGATTAGGAAGCTTCCTCCTGCTTGGTGGAGCACAGGTCTCTTTAAGACTTATCGGAGAGATATATGCTAAGCTATAATGTGGCTTGATGTTGGCTTGCTATGCTGTGTGATCTCAGCCAGTGTGGTTTTATTTAGTAAACGACATGGCTGAGCAAACTATACTTCACTATGTTGAGTCTTGTATACAGGTACTCCTCAATTTATGACCACAGGTGAGCCCAAAATTTCTGTTGCTAAGCAAAACAGTTGGTTAGTGAGCTTTGCCCTATTTTACGACTGTGCCACAGTTGTTAAGTGAATCAGTGCCATTGTTAAGCTACTAACATGGTTAACATTACTAACACTGGCTTCCCCATTGACTTTGTTTGTCAGAAGGTCTCGGGGGATCACATGATCCTGGGACACTGGAACCGTCATAAATATGAACCAGTTGCCAAGCATCTGAATTTTGATCACGTGACTATGGGGATGTTGTAACTCTCATAAGAGTGAAAAATGGTCCTAAGTCACTTTTTCCAGTGCCATTGTAACTTTGAACAGTCACTAAACAAATGGTTATAAGTTGAGGACTACCTGCAAGTATCCTTGGACTTGCAGGTGTCTAAACTTTCCAATGGAACATCAGGAGTGGTTTTTATTGTTGAAAAAAAGAAATAGAGATAAAGAACATAGAAGAGCTGTGGTGGCGCAGTGGTTGGAATGCATTATTGCAGGCTAATTCTGCCGACGGCCAGCAGTTCGAGTCTCACCGGCTCAAGATTGACTCAGCCTTCTATCCTTCTGAGATCAGTAAAATGAGGACCTAGATTGTTGGGGGCAATAGGCTGCCTCTGTAAACCACTCAGAGTGGGCTGAAAAGCACAGAGAAGCAGCATATAAGTCTAAATACTGTTGCTATTGTTAAGTGCTATTTTTGTCACTCATAGACAATTGGAATCCTTTCTGCTGATACAAGTAGCCCTCATTTAGCATAATTCACAGTTACCAGTGATGAAAAGTAACTTTACAACCAGGCGTTACATTTATGACCTTCATAGAACTGTAAAGCAGAGAAAATAAAATTGGGAAAAAAAATCATTCGCACAATTGAGGTTTCATTTAGCGGTTGTTTTGCTTAACAAGAAATTTGTGATTGCTTAGCAAACAACTTGTGATTGTTAAATAAGGACTACTTATATAAGAAACTGGTTGATTACAACTTGAGTCACTTTGTATGTTTTTCAAATGTCTACACATTCTCTCTCTCCTTCCCCTGAATTTAGAAGAAAGGAATGAATGTGGGAACTGTGAATGTACATAACAAGATAGTCACTCTCCCAAAGCCAACCCCACCACAACCTGTGACTTATAAAATTCCACCATAGCATTGTTTTGAATTATGGAGCAGTCTGTAAGCCTGTTCTGGAATTGTTTTGAACTCATTGCTTTTTGTCCTTTTCAATTTTGTATTTCAGGTACCCTCGTGGCCATTAACAAACCTTGTGGTATCCCTATATCAGGTATGCAGTGCTGTGATGGAAAGGGGTATGGGACAGCTGTCTTGGATACTTTCCTTATAAATGAAACGATGAAGCATTCATCAAATGTATTTGCATATTGGCTCCTTTAGCACTGTTCTCCAAATAATTTAGGAGACATGTGAAGATAACAGGTGTTCTCTTAAAATAAATTGGGAACTGTTATTAATTATAATCTGGAGGACAAGGAGACCTCCCGTGGTAAGGGGGAAAAATGTCTTACAAGTGAAGGAGTGGTAAATGGGATTTGGTTGGAATGTGTGCCATTGATAAGCTCTCTCTTTCTCCAACAGGCAAGCCAGAAGACCTGACTTTGCAATCTGTTCTGCCACAGCTAAGCCAGAATCTAAATCTCCCGCAAGATCTCCAGGTGATCAAAGCTCCAGAAAAGTAAGTAGCTGAATCCTAGTTCCAGGAGGGAAATGTAAAAGTGAATAGACAAAAAGTTATAGCAGAATATCATGATTTAATATATGCACACGCTACTTATCTTCCATCATCTAGCCTCCAGGCCTGTTTAATTTTAAAAAACGATGTTGCTTCTTCATAGGCCATCATATGATGCCCTTAATCGGGTCGCCAACCTTGGCAACTTTAAAATTGCGAGATTTCAACTCCCAGAATTTCCCAGCCAGTATCTGTTGTTTACTTCTGTTTTCCAGCAAAAAAAAATGTCCAATAGAAATAATGGGTTTGCTTAATAATCATAACTTTTGCTTAATGCCCATTGCATTCACTTACTGACTTCCACAACAAGGGTCATAAAATTTGGTATGTCACCTGGTGATCTGCTTAATGATCATCCCAACATAATTATGGACTTGTAATTGGTTATAAGTCAAGAACTACCTTAGTTTGTCTGATTTGGTTAGTATATTCAAGATAGTTATGTGATTTTCCAGGATTTTAAGCCAGCCGTGATTCATGATGTGATGTAAACAGGCTGCATTTTAGAATGGAAAATGTCCGAAGTTCAGATCCCATTACTACTGTAAATTAGTTGCATGGTCTCAAACAAATCCTTAGTTTGTCCATTCAGTGAGATTTATTAATAGCTCATGTTAAAGAATGAATGGATATTTTTTAAAGACTTTGCATTTTATAGGGAAGGTTCTGGACTTGTTCTGCTATCAAGCTGCCCAAACACCACCCAATATCTCCAAAATTTTTATAGTCAGCGTAAGAAAAAAAACCTTCCAGTTGCTACTTACTGGTGAGAAAACATTTTCTATTGTTTTCCTTTTGGGGAATGGATGGGAAAGTATGGAATCATTTGTTTCGTTAGTTGGAAAATATGCAATCCAAGTTTCTGGAGAGCATCAGTTAAAGAAAACTTTTCCTAAAGGAACATTTTATTTTTTTCATGTACCTTCCCTATTGTTTCCAAAGCATTGCCTGATAGCCTTCTCTTTGTAGTGCTGTTACTACCAGGACTCCAGTAGCTACGGAAGGAGAAATTAATACAGGCCTCAAGATGGTGGACATCGATGGCTTTGACCTGGTAAGGGCAGCGATACCAGACAAAGAGTATGGATGGAGGAGCTTTAGACTGTGGTTCTGGAAGATTTGTAGCTGTTGTTCTGGACAAGAAGGATAACAGATTCAGAAGAATCCCAATATTAGCAATCTGGGATTGCACTTCCTGCCATGGGCACAGGTTTAGTTAGGTGATGTGGGAGAAGAGCAAGCAGAGCTGGGGAAGGTGGAGTTAAACACATCATCAGTTTGGAATCCTTACATCACCACAAAAGATCCAAGTCTAGCCCTCCCCACTTCGAATTCTGTTGACTCTTATCTAACACCAGTTTAGTGCTGACAGTTGACTAGATTCTTGTGTATAGACAAGTGACAGGTGGCCTACTACCATGTCTCCAAAAAGAAGGCCGGGTCTTATTTTCTTTTGACCCCCCCCCAAAAAAAACGGTTAGGCCTTCTTTTTGGAGGGTTCTAATTATTGACTCACCTCGCAGCACTGGCACTACAGCCCCACCGAGCAGGAGCCCACTGTTGGCCCACTTCTTCTGTGGCCGCTTGCCGCCACTCGCAAGCATTGGCCCGGCCTCCGTTTCTCCTCAGATGCCTTCTAGAAAGCCCTCTGCAGCCAATAACAGAGCTCCGGATTGCCCCAGAGCTCTATTATCGGCTGCAGAGGGCTTTCCGGAAGGCATCTGAAAGCAAAATGGAGGCTGGGGTGATGCGTATTAATAGCGGCAAGCGGCCACAAAAGAAGGCGAGACAGGTGTCAGGGTGTGTGAGGCCTGGTAAGTAGGGCAGTTCCACCCCCCCAAACCCCCCTAGCTTATTTTTTACCTGTGTGCTTTGTCCCACCCCCTGTACCCCAGGGTGGACGGGGTCTTAATTAGAGCTAATTTTGTAGGTGGGGCTTAATTTTGTTGCATGCGCTCAAAAACATGACAGGGCTTCTTTTCAAGGTGGCTCATCTTTTTGGAGAAACGGGGTAGGTGCTCTCAGAGCATGTGCTAATGCTGACGTTTGTCTGGATTACAGGTAGTGCCAGTGGCTTCCCCTTCTCGTAAGAGCCTCCAAGCCAAGGAGGTAAAAAAGACACTGTCGTACTACAGAGTGCTAGACTCGAAGGAGGGCTGTGCCCTGTTGCAGCTGCAGCCAGTGACAAGTGAGTTACAAAGTCTTCAGTGGAGCAGAGGAGGCCTAAAGGGGCAACAGCCCAAAGTGAGCAATTCAACTCTCCTGAAAAACGGATTACTGTTAGTCCTTGTTCAATGCCCACTCGTTCAGTGACCATTAGAAGTTACAATGGTGCTGGATAAGAGGGACTTAACAACAGTCCTCGTAATTGCGCTGCAGTCCTATGATTGCTATTCAGGACCTCGGCAACCAGTTCGAAATTACGATGGCTGTCACATGATTGCTATTTGCCACCTTCCCTGCTGACTTCTGACAACCAAAGTCAGTGGAGAAGCTTGCAGGAGGTCCCAGGTGGCTAATCACATGACTGGATACAGGATTCGTTTAATGGTAGCAACAGGAATTGCTGCCACAGCCGTTATAATTTGGCACGGCCACATGACCATGTCCCTTATGACTACATTGCTTAGCGATGGAGTTCCTGGTCACAGTTCCCCAGCCTCAGTCATTGAGTAAAGCAGTTGTTAAGCAAGATGCCCACAAGACTGCTTTGCTCAGCAACTGCAATCCCATTGTGATTGCAGTCATTAAGCAATCTCTTGCATCGTAAAGCAGATGGAGCAAAAGAGCTGCCTGCCAGGAGGAATTCAGTTCTGTATATGTTTTCCTGCAACCCACTGAGAGATTTTCCCTCCGCTTGGTGCACTGAGGGGAAATCTTTCGATGGGTTACAGGAACAGAGCTGAAATCTTCAGGATTTTCCCTCCCCTCCATGCATGGAGGAGAAATCCTTCGGCCGGCGGGTTTCAGCTCAGTTCCTGCAGCCCACAGAAGGATTTCAGTTTACCCCCATCCCTTCTGCTTGCAATCTTCCCTGCCTCCCGAGAAGATTGCAAATGGCGGCCACGTGATTGCTGGGTGCTTGGCAACTGGTGGTAAAGGAGAGCTGGTTGCCAGGCACCAGAAATTGGTCACATGACCACAAGATGGGGAGTAACATTTTATGATGCCTGGAAGGGCTTTACGGGACTGTAAAGCGTCCTTTTTTGAGGGCATCGTAATCTTGAACGGTCATTAAACAGCTGGTTGTAAGTCGAAGACTACCTATTATCTATTTTTCTTGTCAAACCGCATGCGTCAAACCTTTACAGCATTTAAGAATAAGTTAGGATCAGGTTGTAATTCTCATGGTTGTAGAGAAACTATTATTTTTACTCGATTTCCCACAAACAATGGAATTTGACAGTGTCCTCATTTATATAGGGCAGTGGTGGTGAACCTTTTACTTACCAAGTGCCGGAAAGTACGTGCTTTATGCATGCCATCTGCACTTGCGTGCAGCTCCTCCACATGGGCTGCATGTGCAACTGCACCATCTGTGCATGCAGCTCCTCCACATGGGCTGCATGTGCAACTGCACCATCTGTGCATGCATGCAGCTTTTGCACGTGCAATGCACGCGTGCTGTGTGCAGGCACTCACACACACGAGCAATTGCATGTACATGTGCAGGAGAGCTCCAAAGACCAGCTGGATTTCCTGCTGCAATTGCGTGCATGCACAGCGGACACCCAAAGACCACCTGGGTCTCTGCAATCGCATATGCGTGCATGTGCAATTGCATGGGCATGCTCAGCTGGAGGTAAGTTGGCTGACAGCTTGTGTGCCTAGCAAGATGGCTCTGCGTGCCACCTGTGGCACCC
>JAEANM010014407.1:0-14013 GCA_017656035.1 Myanophis thanlyinensis
CGGACTTCAACTCCCAGAATTCCCCAGCCAGCAACGCTGGCTGGGGAATTCTGGGAGTTGAAGTCCGCCAGGCTTGAAGTTGTCAAGGTTGGAGACCTCTGATCTATACTAATAGAGTAACTTGATTCTAATGGAGTAATTTAAACAATGCAATCTCAGCACTAACAGGCAATGGGAAATGAACCTCTCTCACAAGTGGACGATCTCAACCCTAGCCCAACACGAAGACACTCACCTGATCCAAACAGTTGTTACGAAGGTATCTCATAGCTTGTTGAATGGTCTGCGGAAGGGGTTGTCCGGTACGCTGGACATTAATGATTAAGGGAACGCCAAACACATTTCGGTCTTTATAATCCGGGACTTTTATCCTTTTCATAAACTTCGGCACAGCCCTGTGGAAGATCAGAAATAATCTCATCAACAAACTTGTGCCTTTAGAGTCGTCTGTGTTGCTTTACTCAAATATACAGAGGTGAAATTCAGCAGGTTCTAGCAAGTTCGCTAGAACCGGTAGTCACTTTTCTAAGCAGTTCGGAGAACCGGCTGTTAGAAGAAATCTCCTTTTGTTTTTTTTTCCCACTTTACAGGGTTAATCCTGTAAGGAAGGCAGGAAAGAAACATCCTGGGGTTGTTTCTAGCCTCATCTTTATTGCTCTGCTTACAGAAACTGCCCACCCAGTCACATGACCCCCCCCTCAGCCACACCCACAGAACCGGTAGTAAAAAAATTTGAATCCCACCACTGCTCGTATATGTCTTGTTTCCAACTCTTTTTGGATGTGGGTTAAAAAACATGCCAGGAAATATTTCACATGACTGAAAATAGCAGCATAGAAAACCTGATTAAGGCACTGAAATTTGCAACGTTCTGCGATGTTTAGAAAAAGGCACAGGGGAAAATACCCTTAAAATATAAAGTGTAAGATTAAGGAGAAGGACCATGAACAGTTTTTAAATGTTTTCACAAGCGTGAAATAATTACTTGATTAGTACAAGTAGTCCTTGACTTACAATGGTTCATTTAATGACCATTCAAAGTTACAATGGCACCGAAAAAGTGACTTATGACCGTTTCCCACACTTACGACCGTTGCAGCATCTCCATGATCAAAATTAAGATGCTTGGGAACTGACTCACATTTACGACCCTTTGCAGTGCCCAGGGGTGTGTGTGTGTCATGTGATGACCTTTTGCAACCTTCTGACAACTAAAATCAATGGGAAAGCCAGGTTCATTTAACAACCGTGTTACTGATTGAAGAACTGCAGTGATTCATTTAACAACTGTGAAGAAAGGTTGTAAAAATGGGGCAAAATTCACTTAACAAAAGTCTCACTTGGCAACTAACATTTGGGGCTCAATTGTGGTCATAAATCCAAGATTATCTGTACTTTAATCAGTGCTGTTGTTATTGTTACCTTATATTGTGTGGGTAATCTACACTTACTGTAGGTTAAGAGATAAGACTGATGGCAAATTAAGAATCCAAACCAGCACCTAAGAATTTAGGCAGTTCGAAGCATGATGGTTTTGTTTAAAATTAGGATATTCATGTCTCATAAATGCAATATTTCCAGATACTCTGGGAGTCCTTTAGGACAGGTATTACTATAGCAATCTATGGTTAGATTCCAAGACTGAAGTAGAAATTATTATTACAGGTAGTTGTTGACTTACAATAGTTCATTTAGCGACTGCTCAAAGTTACCACTGCACTGAAAAAGTGACATGACCATTGCAACATTCCCCCACGGTCATGTGATTTACACGGACAACTGGTTTGTATTTATGATGGGGGCAGTGTCCTGGGGCCATGTGATTCCCCCTTTGCAATCTTCTGACAAGCAAAGGTAATGGGGAAGCCAGATTCACTTAACAACCGTTGCTACTAACTTAATTAACCGCAGTGATTCACTTAACAAACGCGGCAAGAAAAGTGCTTAAATCTCAACAAATTTCTCACTTGGCAACATAAATTCTGGGCTCACTTGTGGTCGTAACTCGAGGACTACCTGTACTTGCAACAAGGATTTTTGGGATCTGCGTTTGCACAATATTTCAGTATTATTTATCTATCTATCTATCTATCTATCATTCATTCATCCATTCAAATTTTTAAACTGCCTCTATCCCGAGAAGGGACTCGGGGCGGTGTACAACCATCTAAAAAACAAGACAATGAATCAACAAGAATTAAAAACAGATTAAAAATATAAAATTAAGTGGTTGATTAAAATTATAAAATTATAAAAATTTAAAATTTAAAAAACCATTTACAACCCCAAAATTAATGTTCGGCCAGACCGGCATGTTGAAACAAATGGGTCTTTAATGCACGCCAGAAGGTCCGCAGGTCTGTGATGGTCCAGATTTCTGGGGGCAATTCATTCCAGAGGAAGAGTGCCCCCACAGAGAAGGCTCGAACCCTTGGGGCTGCCAGACGACAACGTCCAGGCAATGGAACCCCAAGGAGGCCCACCCTATGGTAACGCACTGGCCGGCAGGAGGCTGATGGTGGCAACAGGCGGTCCCGTAATATTAGTGGTCCCGTAATATTAATGGTCCCGTAATATTAGTGGTCCCGTAATATTAGCCACACAGGGCAATAGAAACTTTTCAACAGCTGGAGAGTCAGCACTTTCTTCCTTCGTTTTCAAAAATTCAGAAGCCGAGCCTTGAAAAGCAAGCTTCATTGGCATCATTCAACATCATTTGAACTCAAGCTGTGTGTTTTCCACAAGTCGACTATCTTTCCTTTGAAATCCATCCATTCAGTTAGGAAATCATTTCCCTCCAGTATCCAATATCAGTTGTTTTTAAAGCAAAATGCTTTTTGAATTTGGGGGGGGGAGGCCCACACTAGAACAAATTTAACTGCTCACACCAAAAAGCGTCTTAAGAGCTTACCAGGGAGTAAATCAACGCATATAGTAGTAATTGCTTAGTTCTCAACCTTTAGGATAATTCATAATTGCTGAGTTAATCTGCCAGGTCAATCCGTAGAGGAGACAATGAGGGTGGCCGTGACAACACACATAAGAATCAAATAAAAAAATCTAGCAGTCAATGACCCCTTATAATCTTGCTTTTTCAGGACTCTTTTGAGAGAAGATGGACCCGTGAACAATGGCCTTTTTGTGTACTAAATGGTTTGCTTTAGAAAGCTCTCCAACATGTTCTACCACCCACCAGCTTGTGTCACAGCAGGAAATTGATGTAATACATGAGTGTCTGCCAGAAATAAACTTCATTTTCGACAAATGGCCCTTTCAGACACAACCCCCACTCGACCTCCCGCCCCCCCCCACCTCCTCTTCCTTTCCAACCACCTCTTCTTACCCACTTGGGTAAAAAATCCTTTCCGTTGGCTTTCAGCTATCCAATATATCAGAGCCCCTGCTGTTTTACTTAAACCATTTAAGAATATTTAGTGGGAAGCAACAAAAATATAATAATAATAAAGTTTTCGGGACAGGGCAGACCTGGGAATGTCAAAAGCCAAAAAGACATTCTAACTCAATGGCACGATTATTTTTAGGTCTATGAATGGCTGGTTCACATGCGAGCAACCCCGCCTCCTTTATATTTCCACGGTGTGAAAGCGTGTTATTGATATAAGCCCATGCCGTAGCTTTCATTTTGCTAAACGTACGCAGGGGTGGAATGCAATGGAAAATGAAACAAGACACATATTACGAGGCCCGCCGAGAATCTCAAGCATGCAAACTGCTCAGCGCTTATTTCGGTCACTCAAGACAAACAACTTCTGAATTTAGCTGCAGGTTCCCATAATAAGGGCATCTGAATAGGAAAAGCTTTTGATGATGGACTTAAAATACTCAGTCCTAGACAAAGGGGAGGGGAAGGAGTCGGCCAGATGTTGAAGGAACAATTAAATTTGATACCCCGTGCAAAAATACTTTGTACTTTTTGGGTGCTACAAATGGAAAAGTGATGAAGTGATTTCTTTTTTTAAAACAAACATTTTTCATCTGGAGCGTACTATTTAGCCAATGGCCATTAAATGTTTGTCTATTCTAATGTAACTCTTGAGACCAGGTGGTGTCTTGTTAAATTTTCTGGATTTTATCCAATTTTCATGGCCATTGATAAAAGGAAATATCTAGAGCCGTGATGGCCAACCTATGACACGAGTGCCACAGGTGGCATGCGGCCCATACGATTGCAAATGCATGCATGCGTGACTGCAGAGACCCAGCTGGTCTTTGGGTGTCCACTGTGCATGCGCACTGTGATTGCAGCAGGAAATCCAGTTGGTCTTTGGAGCTCTCCTGCACATGCACACACAATTGCTCATGTGTGCATGAGTGTCTGCGCACAGTATGTGTGCACTGCACATGCAAAAGCTGCATGCACGCACAGATAGTGCGGCTGCACATGCAGCGCATGTGGAGGAGCCACACACAAGTGCGGATGGCACGCGCAATGCACGTACTTTTCGGCACTCGGTAAGTACAAGGTTCGCCACCACTGATCTAGAGTAAATAAAATATCTAGAGAGCATCGGTACATGTCCATACCTGTTTTAAGGTAATGATCATCCCTCTATCGGCAAGTTGAAGTTTCACTAGGATACAGACAGATTTATTAACAACTGATACCCTTCAGTTGTGAGATTCTTCCCTTTAGATATTTAAAAAAAAACCAATACTTATCCTTCACGGACAATGCATTTCCCCACTTTTTTAAAAAAATATCAGTTGGCTTGGATAGAAATCAAGACTCAAGAATCAACAGTAGGTCCCGTTATTTGGAGGTCCTATTCTTTGTAGCTTCTGACTAGTCACAGGGCTTAGATGCCCACAGTTCCTTACCAGTTGAAACCATGTTTGTTGGAAGGTGTGTATTTCTCCAAGAGTGCCGTTAATTTCAGAAGGGAATATTTCTGCAGCAAGTTCATCTGGGCAACGGACTGGCAGTCAATCTGTAAGGCGACCGAACTTAAGCTGGGTCGATGGGAACTCTGAAAGCTATGCCACCTCATTCTGTGCCTTTAAAGGAGAAAGAAACAACACTGAGTGATTTCAAAAACCATGTAGGTGGGTTTAAACAAACGGAAAGCGGTTTCTAAAACTGAAGATTTTCCATTCCAGAAGCAGCCCAGGTGATTGGAAAGACTGCGGAGGCCCAAAAAACAGCTATTCTGGGAGATTTAGGTAAGTAAAATAGAAAAAACAGAAAAAAAAAAACCCAACGGGACTTAAGATAGGAAAAGGCCCGGGCGGGTGGGCGGGGCCAAGCTTCAACGCCGCTACCAGTTCGGTAGAACCGGTGTGTCCAGGCTGAATTTCACCACTGGTTCAGATGCTTGGCAACTGATTCATATTTATGATGGTTGCAGTGTCTCCAGAATCGTGTGATCTCTTTTTGCGACCATCTGACAAGCAAAGTCAATGGGGAAGCCAGATTCACTTAACAACCGGGTTACTAACTTATCAACTGCTTTGATTCGCTTAACTATGGCAAGAAAGGTCGTAAAATGGGGAAAGACTCACTTAACAAAATTTTGGACTCAGTTGTGGTCATAAATCAAGGATTGCCTGTAGAGACTTGCCTAGGGGAATTATTAAACAATCTTGCATCGGAATCTCATATTTCTATGATGTTAATTTTTTTTATCTCTTTGTGCAGAAAGTATGAAAGTAGCAGAGTTTGTTTGAATTGTCAAATGTTTGAATATTTTGCTGAGATTTACTATGCTTAGACAATGTTGATACTGTAAGAATTTTATCTGCACTGATCCCATTGAATGTATGAATGCTGATAAACCAAAGAATTTAAATTTGATTATTTAGCTGAATAATCTGAATTGTTCAGGTTTTCTTCCCAAACATCTGAACAAATGATTCCTGAATTGAGATCAAAATTTTCTCAAAGGATTTTGCAATAAAATGACACAGTGGAGGAAAACATAGCTAGACACTCTTAACATGGCAATGAACATGAAAACAACCTGGCATAATTTAGGTCTTCTTGTGTTCAGTGGTTCTCAGATAATCCATGATACAGAACATAATAGAAAAAAAATAATACTTTGGCATTTAACGATAACATAATTAGCAATATTAGCCAACTATATCACCACACTTGGATGATTTAACTATTCTTATTCTATGGAAGGTAAATAAGAATTGTTTTGTGTCACTCCTAGTATCTGCTCATCTCTTTTTGTAGAGTATGTTCTAGTTTACGGAAAAGTAATTAATTTCTACATAGCTTCTGCAACATAATCGTCAAGTACAAAAATCTTGTCGTCTATAAAAATAACTAGTGTGATTATTTTATAAAAATCAAACGTTGCAGCTGTAATGTTAAGAATATGTTGCACTATCCTTTATCAAGCCCAAAATATTCTGATGTGAACTATTTCCAACCCAGTGGATGGCTGCCGACTGCATCAATCTGTAGCTTTTCAAGAACATGCCTATTTATCTTCTATTTGGAGAACATTGATACTGAAAACTTTTCTTGATGCTTACAATCACTGCATATTTTAAAATTACGTTCGGGAGACGTCTCCCACTGAAGAAAGAAGGATAAAAAAAACAAAGCAGATTTCATTGTTTCAAATTTACTCTTTTCCCTGCCTTGTCTGTTTATTTAGTAAATTACAAGGTATTTTAAAGTTACTTTTCATTTCACACTTGAGAGTTATGCATGACAGGCTACACAAGTTGATTCTTGACCTTGAACTTTTCTAACCTTGGGCAGAAAAGGCAGAATAATAATTTCTCCATACCTAACATCCGCAGTTGATTCATAAATCCAAATATTAAAAATATTTATGCACACATGAATACACAAACATGCACTCTACTCTCACACTTGCTACTCTTCTTAGACCAAAATCTGCGTCCACTGACCTGTTGGAGCGGGTCAGGGATGCCCCTACCCCAGAATCCCTTCTCTCTTGGATTCCTACAACTTCCTCTGTTTCGTTCAATGAATTTCCTGTGCTGTCAAGATCGCTGGGCATGGTCCTATCATTGTCCACATCTAGCAGGATTTGCTTGGGAGATGACGGGCACGGAGAAACGGAATCTAAAGCTGAATCCGAGTCCCCTTCATCAGAAAATTTCTCTGACCACTGGTTCACAATTTTTTGCATGCCTTTGACGTGATACAGGATGTCGTCAAGCTCAGGAAAGAGGTCCTCATTTTCCAGGTCAGCCAGATTTCCTGTGCTAGAATACAACACGGAGCCTGGCACGTTGTCATAAATGCTGAGCCGACTGCAGACCGAGCTGGAGGAGTTGCGTCTCCTTCCGATGCTCATGTCTTTGGAGCTGTCAGAACTGTTCTCACGCCGGAGAGAAAGATGTCCGTGACCGTGGAAGCTTCCCGTTCTCCAGTTCACCGGACTACTCTTTGGCGGAGCAAAGTTTCCATTGGCGAGGGCTTTGGGAAACGTTCCAGGTTTGTGGTCTTCAGGGATGAAAAAAACCGTGTCTTCTGCAAAGCGCTCCCTGTTTTTAAAGTTCTGCTCCATGACGTCGTTAAAGGTCGACTGGTTGAAAGGATCGAAGCCTTCTAAGTACATCCCCACCCGCTTGTTGTAGGCGCCCAGGCTACGTGTCCTGGTGATGGGGCTGGGGGTGCTAACGGCACTGCTGGTCTCCGACTGGCTGCTGCTACTGCTGGTCTGGGTGGAATTGGAAACGCTTCTTTTGCGGACCATGGGGAAATTGATGTGGTTTCCGTTGAGAGTGGAGATCTCCACGCAATTCAGTTGCTTCAGTTTCTCCTCGCCCACACCTTCTTGCAAAATCGGACCGCTGATTATCAGGCCAAGCTTCGAAGGGGCTTTACTTTTCCCGTGGTGAGAGCCTTTTATTTTCAGGCTTTCCATCCTCTTCAGCAGGCTTCTGGTTTTGGATCTGGTGTTCTTCTCGTTGGCTTTCACGCTGCAACTGAAACCCGACAGGTCTTTGGTGGCGGGCAGGCCGCCGTCGTTTTCCACAAGCTTTCCTGAGGAGGTGATGCTAATGACCGAGTTTGTCCTGGTAGTGACTGCATCGCTCTGGGAGGTAGTTGGCTGGCTGTTGTTGCTGCTCAGGCTGCGGATGGAAGCTACCTCGTGATGTTCTTCACCCTGCTCCAGCAGCACACTCTCATGGCTGGTTGCACTGCTCAGATGAGCCACTTCCGGGGATGTGAGATTCATATCGAACTTTGGAGGGAAAATGTTAAATTCCTCCAGCCTGGACCATCTCTTGCTCTCGCGCTGGAACATCCACTTTCCACTGATAGCACAAGGCTCATCCTCATCTGAATCTTCACTCTGCAACGAAAGAGGGTACAATGAACAAGCGCAATCCTTTGCTAAGGGATTGCAACCAGCATGGCTGAACTAAGGGAGCGTTCTAGGAACCGATCCAGCTACAAAATTAGGTATACATCTGTTCTTGTGGATCCTATATTTTCTTCCAAATCAACTCGGCTAAGAGCTAAAGGGATTCATTTAGTTTCAACGCCACGAAGCATTACTGCACATCGAGTCTCTTATTCCACTTACCGCATCAAGTTATCCGTGTGGCGTTATAGAGGTCACAAGGTCACTGACTCTCAATCCTTTGAGAACCATTTAAGGTGCTGATCAGTATCTAGAAAATACTGAAGTTCTTAGAACCTGGGTGGGCCTAACCACCCAAACTTGCCCTAATTCTTCAGTTCCCATCACTGCTTGAAGCCAAGAGGTTCCAGATTGAGAAATATCTGAAACGTCCTTCTAGAAATCTTAATCAGATTTCTACCCACCCCTATGTGACTCCAGGTTAACTAATGACGACTGTAACAAGAACTGTGTCCTTGGAAAAACATTCAGCAAGTGGAACTAAATGCTTCTGCTACATATTGACTCAAATTGGAATGTATTCTGCCCCATTGTTTGAGTTTTATAGGTATCTGTTTATTTCTGGTTTCTGACCTAGATACCTTAAGGCAGTGTTTCTCAACCTTGGCGACTTTAAGATGTTTGGACTTCAATTCCCAGAATTCCCCAGCCAGCTGCTGGCTGGGGAATTCTGGGAGTTGAAGTCCAAACATCTTAAAGTCACCAAGGTTAAGAAACACTGCCTTAAGGGATGGCTGGCTAGCTGCCTGCTGTCTCTTCTTTTGTAGAACAACATTTCTCACCTGCCAAGTAATCTGTACAGCATGCAGCACAATAGCTTATACAAATATACAACCAATCTACTACAACCATATTCAGATCCTCTTCGATAGGCTTGTGCCTTCATATTCTGTCCATCATCTGAGCTCCCCTACTAGTTTCTTTGGTATCTTACTCGATGGCAACAAAGGACTCAGATGAAGGGCGGAGATTCCTTTCCTAGATTCCTAACCTTGAGGTTTTTAGGAGTTTGGACCAATGTGATTTTTCATTAAAACATATTAACACATTAATAATTAATTCCTTCCTTCCTTCTTCCCTCCTTCCCAGCCATAGGCAATTTTGTTGATATTAGAATTTCTTTGCTTTATTGTCTAATGTTCCATTAGTCCTACTGGATACTACTAAGATCTGTGAAAAATTGCCTGTTTTTTGCTTGTATTTGCTATCATGTTGGAAAAAAACCTGCTTTTGGTATTGTATACGTATTTCATGTGTTATATATAAAGAGAAGTTAATAAATCCTGCTGAATCAGAAAAAAAGAAAAAGAAAATTAGGACATCTGAACTAATACAGGCAACGTTTCAGCAACTGTAGTTTTCCTATATTGATTGATCACACTAGCAATAGCAAAAGCAGACTTATATATCGCTTCATAGTGCTTTCCAGCCCTCTCTAAGTGGTTTACAGAGTCAGCCTATTGCCCCCAACAATCTGGGTCCTCCTTTACTGATCTCAGAAGGATGGAAGGCTGAGTCAACCTTGAGCTGGTCAGAATCTCCTGGCAGTCAGCAGAGGTAGCCTGCAATC
This sequence comes from Myanophis thanlyinensis, assembly GCA_017656035.1. Classification (NCBI taxonomy): domain Eukaryota; kingdom Metazoa; phylum Chordata; class Lepidosauria; order Squamata; family Homalopsidae; genus Myanophis; species Myanophis thanlyinensis. The sequence continues at coordinate 9,949 of JAEANM010014407.1, forward strand.
CTGCAATCCAATTGTTGTGCTGTCACTAGAATTATGCGATGTTTGAATTTCAGCAGCTTAGCTCTTTGCTTATGTTAAAGATCTTCCAAGTCTGCTAGTTGGGTCTAATGGTTAAAGCACCCGATTAGAAACCAGGAACCCTTAAGAGTTCAAATCCCATCTTGGATATGAGAGCTGACTGGGTGACTGTGGGCCAGTCGTTCTCTCTATCAGCCCAACATACCTCACAGGGTTGTTGTTATGGGGAAGGAACACCTAGAGATGCCACCGAGTTATTTATGAATATAATAAAGACAGTCAGCATGAGTTTAAATGGACTCCAGGGGATGGTAGAGGACATAAAAGCCTGGAGGAACATTGTCCACAGAGTTGCAATGGGTCGGATACGACTTCGCAACTAACAACATAATAAAGACAGGGGGAAATATTTTTTTTAAAAATATGATTAATAAGACCAAAGACAGACTTTTGAAGCTAAGGCCTTGAGGCCTTTTCCCTATTTCACTTTTATCCATAGCAATATAAAATTGTGCTTCTCAAGCTTCCCTTAAGACATTTAAAAGTATTTCTCTTGATGCATATGGAGAAAACACCAGACACTGTATCCACATTACCTTCCAGGCACCCCCTACCCAATTATTTATTTAGAGATTGAAAAAAAAGACAGGAATTTGAAACATCTGACGATCTGATTGACTTTCAAATTAGAAAACCAAAGCACCACTTTTTGGGACTGATAAGCTTGGCTTTCCATTTGCATACGTTTTCCTAAGGGGTGTGTGTGTATGGGGGGGGGGGAACAGTTATGTGGATGGACAGGTCAAGCCACTTCCTTAAGGGCATAGTCAGTGTTATCCCCCAGAAAATGTGCCTGCTAAAACGTGTGGCTTCCATTGGTAATCCCGGCACAGTGATATCATCAGACATGCAAATGGCGTTGTCTTTGTTTCTAGAGGACTCTTTAAAAGGACAGACAGAGGTGAATTAACTTTCCAGCCCTCTCTAAGTGGTTTACAGAATCAGCCTATTGTCCCCAACAAATCTGGGTCCTCATTTTACCCACCTTGGAAGGATGGAAGGCTGAGTCAACCTTATAAAGCGGTATATCAGTCTAAGTGCTATCGCTGTTGCTATTAAACTACGTCCCAAAGCCGCCTCCATCCTTCTGAGGTGGGTAAAATGAGGACTGCTTAGAGAGGGCCAGAAAGCACTATAAATAGCAACAGCACTTAGATTTATATACCGCTTTATAGGGCTTTCCACAATGGTGAAATTCAATTTTTTTTTACTACTGGTTCTGTGGGTGTGGCCACAAAATTAAACTTCACCAAAGTTACAATGTCATAAGGGGAGAGGCAGTTTCTGTGAGCAAGGCAATAAAGATGAGGCTAGAAACAACTGCCTTATTTACAGGATTAACCCTGCAAAGTTAATCTTTACAGGATTAACCCTGCAGAGTGGGAAAAAAAACAAAAGGAGATTTCTTTTAATAACCTTCTCCAAACTGCTTATTATTATTATTATTATTAATTTAATTTATATACTGCCCCCTCTCCCAAGGGACTCGGGGCGGTGTACAGCCATTAAAAAACGTACAAGGTAATTAAAATCAAATTAAAATAATTAGATTACGGCCAGTTAATTTAAAAACAGTTAAATCTGTTGCTATTAAACTACATCCCAAAGCAGCCTGAACAATGTCTGAAGGACCGAAGTGAAGTAGCAGAAAGGGAGTCAAGTCTCTTTACTACACATCCCTCCCTCCCTGTGATGATCTGATGCTGTTTGGCAGACCCAGAGTCCAAGTCGGAGGTTGACACAGAGATCTAGCAGGGTCAGAAGGAAGAGGACTCTCTCCTGTTGTCCGAAGAAGAATGGCCGACGAAGATAATTGCCAGGGACCAGATGGGAGAGGCATGCCTGCATCATCCTAAGGTGGCCAACCTGACCGTGCCAGCAACTGTGCCGTGTGAACGGTGCCTGATTGTAACTATGGGAAAACGTGCTGTCAGGATAACCGAAATTGCTTGAAAACTGAAACAACTGCAGGTGAAAATGGCAGCAACTATAACTTCAGCGCTCCATCTGAGATTGTCATGTCTGAAGCTAGCCTCCATTGCAATCAAATGCAAGCCTTAATAGGAGCAGCTCTCAGTAGAAGCCACTACCAGTTTAGAATACAAGAGTTCTCCGTCATCAACAACAGGAAAGGCAGTTCTTTACCACAAGATTTATAAATACCGTTTGCCATTCTGGTATGAAAAAAAAAACCTGAAGATCAGGCTACCTCACACTCTGTCCAGTTATCATGCAGAAACATCGAATAACTTAATAGCAGAAAAGAGACTTTTCATAACAGATTGTATCAGGTGCCCTAATGAAAACCAAGGAGTCACATTCGTTAGACGGTATTCAGTTTTAACTATTTATCTTTATTTGGGCAGAAGAAAACTTTGCTGGTGTAGTTTGATGATCGACGAAAATACACGGATGCAAAATGAAGCCAAAGTAGGCATCACCATAAATGCTTCTAGAAGAAAATGAGACTCATCTACCTGCTGCCAAGTTCTGTAGCTGATATTCTGATATTGAAATGAAGAACAAAACTTCACACAAGTTTTGGGACCAAATAGTTAACTGATCCTAGTTATTTCTTGTTACAAGTTATTTTCACTGCGATGAAAGGCAGAATACCAGGAATATTATAGGGTATGGAACATGGTATACAATTGGATAAAACGGAAAAAGGAAATGTAAATACATGTATATGTAAATAGATAAGAAATAGTAAGAGAGACATGTTATGTAAATATATAACGCAGTAAGGTTAAATGTTGGATATTTGTATTTTACTGTAATTTATAAATAATAAGGAAATGTAAATACATGTCTATGTAAATAGATAAGAAATATTAAGAGATATATGTTATGTAAATATATAATGCAGTAAGGTTAAATGTTGGATATTTGTATTTTACTGTAATTTATAAATAATAAAATTAAAAAGAAAGAAAGGCAGAATACCAATTTGAATCGTCTTGGGGGGGAAAAAGCTTATTCAAACCCATATTAATATTTCAAAAATAAAAAAAAAACTGAATGAAGGAGTTGGTTTTTGTATGTGAACTTTAACTTTATATAAAAATAATTAACAATGCTAACAAATGAATAAAGGCTTGAAGGAAATTTCACTGTCCGAGTGGTGCTCCCTCTAAAAAGAGACCAATGGTGCTTTTATGTCAACACATACAGATGTGGCTTACAAGACTGTTTTCAGGGTTATTCCCATCAACTATGTACAATATTGCAATCGTTTTTGTCAAATATACTTACCCGTTTCCTATGTGGGCTGATTTCTAGTTTCATCATTGCACACTTGTTTAAAGTATTTAAACGCCTACGGAGGAAATAAAAAGAAAAACCAAATAAACAAGATTAACGGTAAATATTTCATTCTGTGCTACCTGCTCTTCCAACCGAAGGATCACCGCAGAAGCTCTCGCTAAAGTTATTTACACAGAAACTAAGGAAAGACGATCCTAAAAAAATAACATTTCTGTTTAATGAACTCCGTGCTACATCAGCTGGATACCAGATTTTGTGGAAAGGGTGGGACACAGAGGCAAAAAAACCCAGAAACACCCGTGCTACATCAGCTCCTTGTGAATCAAAACCATAAAGGGGAACTTGTTCAACCCGAAATCATTACATTGGAATAGCTGCAATGCAGTAATACAAGGTTCTTGTTCCCATCGTGGAAAACTACTAGTGCCTTTCAGGGATAGAAAACTTCAGGAATGCTTGCACTTGATATAAATGATAATAAATTACTTCGCAATAAGCAACCTGCTTTTGTATGTGGAATTGAAAGAGAATGATTTATACTGATTGTTTCCTAGCATTATTTGATTGCTTATTTGTACCCTATGAGTATCATTAAATGTTTTATCTTGTGATTCTTGACAAATGTATCTTTCTTTTTATATACTGAGAGCATATGCATCAAAGACAAATTCCTTGTGTGTCCAATCACACTTGGCCAATAAAGAATTTCCTATTCTATTC
>JAEANM010014408.1:0-14013 GCA_017656035.1 Myanophis thanlyinensis
CACACACACACCTCATTTTGCCTATCCAAATTTTGTTGCACATGATGCTTAAGTTGGAGGGTTAAATCTATTGCCTTGTACTGATGAAGGGTAGAAGTTTCTCTTACCTATTATCTCCTTAATGGTTAGAGCTTTATTTGCAGCTTTTGATGACTTGAAAGTCAGGTTTATTAAGCTTATGCCATAATAAATCCATTTGTTGATTTGGCAGCAAAATATGGCTCTTCCTCTATAAACTGATACTATCTTCAAGTTAATTTTGCTGTTTATCTATCCCTATTTGAATTCCTTGGCTGCCACTTCCTTGGTTGAGATTAGGCCAAATGCAATGCCACACAATTAATTTATTTGGAGAACTGTTACAGAAAAAGGTGTGGAGAAAAAATATGGATGAAGACCTTATTTGGAATATCTTTATGATTTGTCTGCATATATCCTTACTATAAAGAAATGATATTAAATATAAATACTGTTTTGAAAATCCATGCTCTATGTTTATAGCATAGGAAAAAAGCCATTAGCACATAGAAAAGTCTTTAAAATAACCAATATCCAAAGCTTTTCAGAACTTAATAGAAAAAATCAACTATAAGCTATTGCTGTTTTACTGTTTTATTTTCTTTGTTTTACAATTCTCAACTTTTCTTGTGAACCATTAAAAGTTATTGGGACTTGAGTGATGTGCAGATTGAAATACATAAATTTGCATGGGTGCTTTGAATTTTTCTTTCAGTACTCTGCTGGCTATGAACAAGTAAAAAAAAAAAAGCTTATATAGCAAAGGCTGGAGTATATAGAATTACCAATCCAAATTAGCTCCCTAACATGAACCACAAACATCTGGAAATTGGCAAATCATTTGATCACATTTTTCTCAGCCTAAGGAAAAAAATACTTCATAATATACATAATAATAAACATAATATATTACCTTCTGCCCTTCTCTGTGGCAGATAGAATACAACAATTAAAAATGAAAGATTAAGTTCATGCAATATTGGAGAAACAAACAGTTGGACATGTCTTCCTTCACTGCAAATACTTCAGAGATTTGGAAAAAATATTATATAACATTAAGTGTTCATCAATTTCCAGGTAAAACAGTTGAACTTTAAACTATTTATCATTAGATAACAGCTAAGATAAAACATGGAGGGTTGTCTCCTATTGCTGGGCAATGGTGACCCATGACATGTTGACTCCCTCAAAAAAAATATTCTTTTTTAAAAAAATTGCAGTTCTTTTAAAATATATTTTTCTCCTCTAAATCAAATCAAATTTATTCATCACATACATATACATACATAGTACGAAATGCAATGAAATGTGTTTTCGATCACTCTATTATACTCTACGAGTATAATAAAATATTTTGTTTTGAATTTGAAGTCAAATTGGGGGTGGTTCTTATCCAAAGTTTCTTAAAACACAATATTGATGTTTTAACTGAACTAACGTAGATCTGGCTAATTTCCCCTGCCTACTTATCACACTGTTCCTTGAGTTACACACTACAATAGGATGCTGAGATGGTTTGAGTAATTTGGTAGACAAATTGAAATTATGGCACACATAGCATAGCTTCATGCAATCACCAGAGTTAAGGTGATGTTCAAATTTTAAATAAAAGCTTAATAGATTTAAGAACAGAAGTTGAAAAACTCTCTTCATGGTATTTGGAGCCAAGTTCCCATGGTCTGCAAGAAATAAAGTCTGCAGCATTACATTTTAGAGCTGTAACAGCTGCCCAGAGTAACTGTATTAATGAGAAGGATGGAATGGAAATTTAATTAAATAAATAAAGAACAGAATAGCAGAGTTGAAAGGGACCTTAGAGGTCTTCTAGTCCAACTCCCTGCTCCAACTGAAGACTGTTATCATTCCAAAATGGCTGTCCAAGCTCCTCTTAAAATTAAACAAGAGCTGGAGTGATTTCCAACTTTAGGCCGGCTTAAACATGGCTGACTGCTCTTTGGCAGTTAATGGCAGAGAGGTGTCTGGGCCTCTGGAGGACTAACACAGGACAAGTCTATTGAAGCTCTGAGCAGCAAGGGGACAGTGCAGCAGGAAAGCAGAATTGAAACGGCAACAAATTTGCCAAATTTAAATCCTCTAGGAGTCGTGGTCCTGGATTTTGGGCACAGGAGGATTTTAGTTGTATATATCGTAGATTAGTGTCATTCCCTCTATAGTCTTTATCATATTACTTTGTCAGTTACTACAGAATCAAAGAAATATATAGAGAGATACCATAGTTTTCGACTCACAACAGTCCACTGAGTGACCATTAGAAGTTACAATGGCACTGAAACAAGTGACTTATGATTTTTTTTCACCCTTTTGACAGTCATCTGATCAAAATTCAGACACTTGGCAACTGACTCATATTAATAATGGCTGCAGTGACCCCCTTTCTGTGACCTTCTGACAAGAAAAATGTCAATGGGAAAGCCAGATTCACTTAACAACTGTGTTACTAACTTAACTGCAGTGATTCTCTTAACAACTAGGACAAGAAAGATCGTAAAATGGGACAAAACTTACTTAATAAATGTCTGACTTAGCAACAGAAATTTTGGGCTCAATTGTGATCGTAAGTCAAAGATTGCTTACTTGCACAACAGACAAATTCCAAATTTTTAATTAAAGAAAATGAACAAAAGGCCATCTTCATGCATGGAAAACGAAGAGTTAATCTTTAAATGCCATTTAATGCCTGTAACTCTCATGAATTCTCATATTCTCATATCATATTTTTTTCTGTGTCAGTCCTATTCTCCAAAAGTAAAATTTAATTTGTTGCAGGGAGAAATAAGTTTTTCTTTTATGCCAGTATTGCATTTTTTAAAATCAAAGTCTCAGACAAAAATGATGATTAAAATAAATCTAGTTTCAGTTTTTGGTCTACTTTCTCTCTTAGAGGAATACATAAGAAAATATATCGAGATTTATACAACACTGTAGAAAAAAATATGAAGTTACGGTTGAAAAGAAACATTCCATTTTGTTCCACGCTGTTCTCTGTGAAAAATTTGTATATATATTCATATACATTTCTATGAATAAACAGATTTCTAACATCCTTTTCAAGCCCCTGGAATGTACGCCACAATAAGAGCACCCAGAATTAGAGCTATAGTTTTCCATTGAGTCTGTGGTCCTATTTCAGAATTAATTTCGTCTGTCCTGTGCAATTTCCTCTGTTCAATAGAGTGGAGCAGACAATCATATACCCCCTCAAGCACTGAGGGAACAAATGTGTAATTTTTCTGAGAAGCATTCCAGATAGAATTTCTCACCCAAAGCACTTTGGAAGAGGTATCAGGAATAAATTAAAGGCAGACTTATGGTCAGCATGACAATACTTTCCCCGTTTCGGTGACTGGAATATGTAAGCTTTCAAATAATTAATCAAAGTCATGAGTAAATATCAATCCCTCATTGAAGTTTTAGTCCATGCTCCCATGCTGTTCCAGTAAAACAGCTTTTCTCAACTTGAACAGCATGTATTTAGCAACAATTTTAGATGCCAATGCCAATCTGGAATTAGCTACTAGGTGCCTAGGGATGTCACCTTCCCTGACCCTTGGATCTTCCTGCCCCACCTAATTTAATAAAGTGCCATTAAGAATGGAAGCTGCAAAGAACAAGAAGTCAGTTTATGGCATTATCATTATTTACAAGAACACTCCTAGTCCCATTCCTTGTGTATTCTTAGGAAATAAGCATTTTCTTGGTGGAAGGATAGGGTGTAAGCGACAAAAGGATAAAAGACATCTCTAAGAGAAAGTGGGCAGGGAGCAATCTCCTCTATTTGGCATATGACAAGTATGACGCCCAGCACGATGGTCATGTGGTAAGATTCCCATGTCATGCTTTCAAAATTTCAAAAATACCTACCAGTCTCCCAAAATTATAGGTTATTGATGCTGCATTTCAAAATAGCCTAGACAAAAATTCTGCATCAATTGTTTTCCACATATAGCTCCAGAGTAAAAGGTGGCTAATTTCTGGTATTTAACTTTCTTCATGATACCCTTAAAAAAAAAAGTTAAGCCCTCCACTCCTAACTTTTAACTATATTTACCTTCATTCAAGCAGACAGTTACTCCTAAACATGCAAAGAAATCTATCTAATTTTCCATGAATTTGGATTTTTGGATTCAAATCTGCATTCTCAATCAATATTTTATTTTTTTACATTTATTAATCATATTTATGTGACTTTGGGAGTGCATAAAAATCAGATAAATATATGTATATATGTATATGCATGTGTGTATGTGTATGTGTGTGTATATTATTGTATTTTTCACACTGTAAGCTACACCAAGTGATAAGACTCACCTAGGTTTAGAGGAGGAAAACAAGAAAAGGAAGTTTTTGGTCTCCCCACGTCCCATTTTTGACCTCTCTAGCCCCCAGAAGCACTCTGCAGGCCAAAAACATGCCCTGAGATCTCCATGGTCCTGTTTTTGCCCTCCCCGGCATCCATATGCACTCTGCAGACCAAAAACAGGCCTGTTTTTTGCCTTCCAAACCCTCCACATGTCCCATTTTCAGCCTCCCTGGCCCCCAGAAGCATTCTGCAGGCCAAAAACAGGCCTGTTTTTGGCCTGCAGAGTGCTTCTGGACACTGGGGAGGCCAAAAATGGGATGCGTGGAGGGATTGGGAGGCCACAAACAAGCCTGTATTTGCTCTATAAAACGCACAGAAATTTCCACCCACTTTTTTTGTGTGTGAGGGGGAGTGAGTCTTATAGTCCAAAAAATACAGTATTGATAAATAAATAAATAAATAAATGTAAATTTCATATTAATAGACATCATAAAAGAAAAAAGATACAAACTATAGGAGACACTTTAGCAAACTGCACAAAAATTGAAAATATATATCTTCCTGTCAATTTGGGTAAGAATATACAATTCCCTATAAATTTAAAAAATGGTCACTGGGTTGGGATTCGCCCATTATTATTTTCTTCTATATAAAAATGTTAACATTGGCTCATTTCTATTAGGGACAGTGCTAATGAACATGCAATCTATGGTATTCCTTTAAGCCAAATTCCTCCTATTTATCTGACTGAATATTTTTTCTTTCAGCTTATTTAAAATCTCATAATCTTTCTATTTTTATAAGTATCATCCTAAGGAAAAGAACTGCATGTAGTTGCCATGAAAAAGAAATGATCTGAATGACGGCTACAATCTTCACTTCTATCAAGAAGAGGTTCAGCCAAGGTACAATTGCTTATATTCCTGAGATTCGGTGCTCTCACCAGCTACTTGTTAATCACTACAAAGTACTAACTCTCAACAGCTTGGAACAATAAAAATATGTTTATGCATTTTCCCTACCCCAAAATAAATCTGTTCTATGAAGGAAGGAAGCTTTCATGTCTCTGAACACAACTTTTGCTTAACTTCACAGAACCACATAATAGCACATCTGCAGGCTCTTGACTAGGGTTTTGTTGGGCTTGTCCTTCTGCCAATAGCCTGCCATCCCCCCTCCCCGCCCATTCCTTTTTGGGTTGGATGAAAGGCTTCTTTCCAATTTTATGTCAAAAGAGTGATCATTGACCTTTTTGAGAACAGTACTTAGAGAAGGAAAATAATCCCTAAGGCACATAAACAATGCCAAAGTGGCTCAAACTGGGAGTCTAACTGGTACAATTGGCATCCCTGCTAGCAGAATCCAGATGACTGTGCACTGGAATCTTCAAAAGCTTTTATAGCAAAGAACAAAGATGGATGCCTTCAAATCCTGGCTTTATTCGTACATACTTGTGTCTTTGAGTAGATAAATATAATTCTGGCTTAAGTTTTCCTTAATTTTAAAATGTTAACTATGTTCAAATGTGTTTGGTGTGATTACACAAAAAGCCTTTAATTTGCAAATGAAGACTTCTAAGACAATCTTGTATTTTGCAGTCGGTTGGAGGAGTTGCAACAGCACAAAAAGGAGAAGCCTGACACTGGCAACAATTTGTTCAAAACATAGCAGGCACTTATGCCTCTTGCCAGCAGGCAATTTCTAGAGAGAGACAGCTAATTTGGGTGAGGAAATTCTCCTTCTTGTTCTATCTCCAGCACAGAGTCGGTATCTTGTGCTAAAGATTTTAATAAGACCGAGAGATTATATAGAATGGAATCCTTAAAATCACTATTGTAGAAGGTGAAAGTATTCTGTCTCTCTGTGCGTGAGCATTCTTGAGATCAGGAGCCTAGCATGCGTAAATATTATAAAGCAGGACTCAAAATGATAGCAGAAAGGAGATCTATTTAAGCAGCTACCTTATAGGACTGGGCAAAGCCACACACATCCAGTTAATTGCAATATGCAAGAAGAGTCAGAGAGAATACATGCTCTATGCACATACCTCTGAGAAGTAAGCCCAAAGGGTGTGATCTTGGACGAGTAGTTGCATAAACAAAGAGGGATCCCCTTTCTCTTTTCAGCCCACTGCCCCCCCCATTGGTTGATAGGGTAAGCTGAACAATTAATGCCTCTGAATTCTTATGTCCAACAACTAAGTAAAGGGTCCCACTCTATGGCATGATGCTCACTTCTGTTTCTTGATTTAGGAAGCCAGCATTGTCCAAAGATAATTTCTGTGGTCATGTGGCCAACATGGCTATAAGCCAAAGGTGCACCGAATACCGAAGTGGCACCTCTTAATCTACCTGCATTTGCATGCTTTTGAACTGTTAGATGAGCACCCAAAGTTGTTTTGAATAGCCATGAATTCAATGTAATAGGCCCATATACCCATTTATTCCCATTTAAGGGTGCTTGCATTTGTGGCCATCACAGTCCATGAACAGGTCCCCTATCAATATTTGACAATTCTCATGATAATAATACAGAAACAAAAGCAAATCAGTATCATCCTATACAAGCTTAACGCCCAGCCATAAAATGACATCCCTGTTTGGCAACATTCTTTGCCAGATTAGGCCACAAAGAGTGATCCTTTTGTGTTATCTGTTTTAATTAGCATGACATGAGATACACATTCAGTGTCCTGGATTTCTTTTTAATCCTTGTATTAATGCCACAACAAATAAATCTGTAAACTCACATTGACTGCAGTGCATATTTTAAGCTCTCCCTAAATTCTGAGTTCTTTTCTTACAATTTAATGTGACATTTATACTAACTTAAATTACAGATTGACATAATTACTAATCATTCAAAGAGTAACAAGAGACCAAGTATGTGACAGCACAATTTATCAGGTACAAGGCATCTTTTCTTAGCTCAAGAGAAAAGCAATTGAAACCTATTAGTTTATCTGACATATAATTGGTTATTACTAAATTATTACCATAAAATGTAGAAGATGTAATGTTTGGGGAGAAATAGCTACATGGGAAGTGATAAAATTACTCATAAACCAGACTAGTTTTCCTATGAGATGCTCTGTCTCTGCCCTGCAGGGTTAGGGTTAGATACTGTCTAGATACAGAGTCACTTAGACATTGAGATGGGCAGAATATAAATCTGATAAATAAATAAATAAATAAAATAATAAATATGGATCAATCCCTTGGTTCTAGCTTCAATACATTTGCTACATTTTCTCATTTACTGAATTGTTCACTGAAGCCCATTTCAATTATTTCAGACTGCAGCTACATGTAAAGTAACCCTGACAACCAATTTATCCCTTCAACAAAGCAAAGGGACAATATATACCTAGGAAGTACTGGGGATAGCTGACCCTTCCTTTATAACCAGAAAGGAATAAATCTGGATTTTCATTTAAATTTCTTCTAAATAAAAAGGAACAGGAACAGAATGCAATGGGAGGAATTTGGGATAGCTGAAATATTAACCCACTTTTTCTTTTTAGAAACTATAGAGAGTGAGAGATGAGAAGTGTGTGTGTAAAATAACTACTTCTTCCACTGTTATGTTATGCATAGCTGTAGAATGCTGCACATATAACACTACAATTAAAACAAATATTGAATTATATTTATGGCAGTAAAGTTTCTGAGCTGCAAAAAGACAAGTGCTTATGGAATATTCTACCTATTCGTAGAACAAAACTATCAAAACTGTGCGCTACACTACATCAGGGCAAATTCTCTTTAGAATAATTGGTTGGCTTCAGAAAATACAAACATGTAAACAGCATTTTATTTTAGCTGCTTGTGCAAACCCTATGAGAAGAAATGAAATTGTCATTATACCTTTGAATTGAACAGGGAACTAAGAAAAGAAATGAGAAATGCATAGGGATCTTGAGCCAGACAACATAAGAAACAACAATATAAGAACAGGTGGAATGCTGAGTAACTCTCCTTAATTAGAGATAGATTGCTATAGTATCTCTTGCTAGTATCTGGTCAGCTACTATTAACATAATCAAACATAAATATATTTCAATGGGAAAATTTTTTCAAACCAATCAATATTTTCCTTTGATTGAAACAGGAGGAGAGGGAGGGAAGGGAGTCAACTAATTAAGAACTTTTATGGGTTTCTAAACACACTGATTCCACAGAAGCACATCATAGCAAATTATGAAACAGAACTTCAATTCCCAAAGTAGGTATCCAAGTATTTTTTGACATTTGTCAGGTACCATATTGTTCATCTATAATGCAGAATATTCCTACGGCTCATATAACAGTTTAATGTAGATGATAAATTTCATGTAGACAAAATGGAACCAACAACCCTCTGTAAGTCATTAGCAAAAGCCCGTGGCACCACCATTCATTTGAAATGAGATGAATACTCAAACATAGAAAAAGCATCTCAGGAAACCAGAAAATAATCAAGGTTATATTCCTTTTCTGTAAATATCTATTTCCATTTTTTTTTTAAATATCCCCACTATTGGAACTATTTTTTTTTAAATATCCCCACTATTGGGTTATGATTAGTATGGTATTCATAACTAATACTAATCATAACCCATTGTCATATTGTGCCAATGTAAATCTTTTATTAGTGTAATTCAAATAAAATTAAGAGGCTAACTAATGTCCTTCAGTATTACAATTTGTCATGATGCTTGAAAATCTAATAACATCAAAGAATATTATTTTCATATATGTATTAGTTTATAACTATTTTGTTTCTGTACCTATGCTACTACCATACATATATAGAGTGTATCAAAAGTCAGACCCCATATTTTATGAATTATATTCAATGTTCAAATTGGTTGTTTTCTTCTAAACACTTCCTTACTTTTTGATACCTGACCTTTGACTATTTCTAAGAACTGTAGCATTTTCTCTTTAAATATTAATTTAAATTAATTAAAAAAATCATGATTAGCCCAGGGGGGCTGTGTTTTGGTACTAACCATACACAAACTGAAGATCTCTTCATTGTAGGTTATGGACTATAATCTGCAATGTTGGTCGAGTGCAGGTTAATTGGTAGATCATTTATAACTTTCCAGTTAAGGACTAAAAGAGAGCAACTTCTCAAAGCTCAGTTTCTGTATTAAAGAGAGGATTATAAATTGGACCTTCCACTTCTAGACTAGCATCCTACTGGATTATTTGTATCTCTTACTCATGTGAATACACACATGTCCACACATGCGTGATATAGATGATATAGCTACAGATATAGCATGACATTAACAATAAACTTAAGAAAGACACATTTGTTCAAACAGGCCGGTCTGGCCTAGCATTAATTACTTGGGGATGGTAATAATTGTTTTAAATTTTATAATTTTTATAATTTTTAATTTGACAACCATCTAATTTTAATTTTTAATTTGTTTTTAATTGTTATTTATTCTATGTCCTGTTTTTAGCTGGTTGTACACCGCCCCGAGTCCCTTCTTGGGAGAGAGGCGTTATATAAATTTAATAAAATAAATAAATAAATAATCATCTACTCCAACACCCACACCAAGCATGAGATCCTACACCATTTCTGACAAATGGCAGTCCGGTCTCTTCTTGAAAGCTTCCAGTGATGAAGCTCCCATAACTTCCAAAGGCAACTTCTGGTTCTTGGGTTGATTGTTCTCATTGGCAGAAAATGTCTCCTTATTTCTAGGTTAAATCTCTCCTTGATCAGTTTCCATCCATTATTTCTTGTCTGGCCTTCAGGTGCTTTGGAAAATAGCTTGACCCCTTCCTTTTTGTGGCAGCCCCTCAAATATTGGAAGACTGCCATTGTGTCTCCCCTGGTTCTTCTCTTCACTAGACTAGCCATACCCAGTTCCTGCAACTGTTCATCGTATGTTTTAGCTTCCAGTCCCCTAATCATCCTGGTTGGTCTTCTCTGCACTCTTTCTAGAGTCTCAACATCTTTTTTATAGGATGGTGGCCCAAACTGGGTGCAGTACTCTAGGTGTGGTCTTATTAAAGCTTTATAGAGTGGTATTAGTACCTCACTTGGCCTAGATCGTATCCCTTGGTTAATGCAATTGAGGATTGCATTGGCTTTTTGGGCGGCCACCACACACTGTAAATGTTGCTTTTCACTTACAGTAGCAACCAATTCTAAAGACTCAGCCAACTCAAGACAAAAAGGAGCCACAGAATTACTTATGCTTTGTGCAACTGGAATTGGAATAGATTAGCTACCTCCCAAGGAGCTTCAAAGGACTTCCCAAGCGGTTGAGATTCCAGCAGAGTGATTAGCCAACATCCTCCTGCTGCTTCATCCTTTCCCTTTATTCCCGATTATCCTGACCCATGGACAATCCTTCTTGCCCTTGATGATGACATCCGTATTTTATGCTTCATTGTTGCTTCTTGGAAAGTCGCAAAAGGTGATCACATGATCCCGGGACACTGCAACCGGTGGCCAAGCATCTGAATTTCGATCACATGTCCATGGGGGGTGCTGCAGTGATTGTAAGTGTGAAAAATGACTGAGCGGTTTACAACAACAAACAGAATTTTTTTTTGATAAAAATGTAAACGTAACAACAGTAAAGGAACGAAACAAGAACGATAAACCACGAAAGTACAACAATGTGATTTAAAAGACTGAAGGATATTTGGTTAGTCTAATCTTTAACGGCGGAGTTCTAATTTTTTTTTGTGGTGTCTGTTTCCTGATTGGTCTACCCTAAAGGGTTGACAATCACAAATCTCACATGAACACACAAGTCACCATTCTCTTTATAAATCAGGAAAGGGGAAAATGTGGCTTTTGAGATGGTTTTGGGTTTAAAAAATCCCATCTTCAATTATTATCGACCACGGTCAAAGGACCACTGTGGCGGCGCAGTGGTTAGAAAGCAGTATTGCAGGCTGACTCTGCCGACTTGCCAGCGGTTCGATCCTGACCGGCTCAAGGTTGACTCAGCCTTCCATCCTTCCGAGGTGGGTAAAATGAGGACCCAGATTGTTGGGGTTTGCAATATGCTGACTCTACAACCTGCTTAGAGAGGGCTGCAAAGCACTGTGAAGCAGTATATAATCTATTTTTATCTATTGCTAAAAGTTTCCAAAAATGAAGAACTTCAGAACAATCTGAAGAGGGCAGAAATGGCTTTGTATCATGCAGGTTTTATCTTCTGACAAAAGAAAAAGAAAACCTGCCACATGTTCAAGAAGAGAACTTTTTTTTTTCTTTTGCCTCTTGCTCTGATCTCTTCCTTCCTTCTACATTTTTTCTCAAGGGTCCATCACTAAGGGATGCGTTATCTTGGGTCCTGCTAAAGAGCTTCCCTGGATTGGATCTGTCCTCAGAAGAGTGCCATTTTCCATGGGGGTATCTCTACATGAATCTGTTGTGGCCCACAACTTGGACAGTGAGGAGGTTGGGGTGGACTTTGGGCCAGTCCTGGAGTCGGGGGAAGGCTCTGATGGGTGCTCTGCATCAGAGGCAGAGATGGGGCCAAGGCCTTCTGATAGTTATCAGCTGCCTTCAGAGTCAGAGATCAGTGGGGAAGAAGAACAGCTGGAGCCTGTTTCAGATGTCCAAATGTGCAGAGTTATCAAGAGAAGGGAACAACTAAGGAACAGGGGTCGACTCGGAAGTAAAGGCACAAGTGGACACTGAATGGCTCCTCCCATAGGAAATAAATAGGAGCAAAAGGGGTTTTTTTCAGGACCAAAAGCCTGTTTCATGCTTCTGTTAAGCCTGGGTCAGAACAGAACCACTGATCTCTGAGCTTGTGGTTTTTGGAAGGAAAAAACCCAGAAAGAAACATTGTGACGTGCTTTGGTAGATTTTCCATGTTTGAAAGAATTTTTAAAATACAGGGATCAGTGTGTCAATTTATCACAGTGTACTAACATCTCAAGGAAAGGCACCCTTCAAAGATCAAATGAACATTCTTAGCCAGTATAAGGATTACCTTTGAATTATTAATAGAGGAAATAGGGGAGAAAAAACAATTTAAAGAGGTTGTGTGGAAAACGGACGGTTTCTCTTCAGCTTCATGACAGGGCCTTAAGTCAAACCCATCAAATTTCAAGGCTGGATGCAAAAATCTGGCTGGAAATTATTGTATACATTTTCTTGCCATGACCTAGCCGACCCGCTGTGAGGAAAAGCAAGCCACAGTTCCTCTGGAAAAGTAAAGCCATCTCTGACTTATAATTTTGAAACTCCTTGGAGATTTCCTTTGAACTCCCACCAAGAAAAACCCTGTCTTATAAATAATGGAATCTGTTGATTGGCTGACAAGACTGAGTCAATATTACTTTTGGCGAAACAGCCTGGATGCATTCGCTTGAAGGAATCTGCTGGTCACAGCGCTAAAAAGTGTAATGTCTTTTTGTTGGCGCAGTGCTAAAAGGAAGAATCGTTTCCAAAGTTACTTCCAGAATTTAACCTAACATTTGGCCTGCTCTTGGTTCAATGTTATTTTATATATTTCTTTCTGGGACACCCTATCTTTCTTGCATGCCTTCTTACTTACCAAAAGTTAAACAGATCCGTCTTTTCCCATTTAGAATGTAACGACAGGCAATTTTCATTCAATGCCAGTTGAAATGGTAAACCGATTGGATCGCTTCTATTCAAGCCGCAAGAGATGAAGAATCTCACCGGCAAACATACTTCCACGGATGCAGAAAACCGACTGAAAAGAATTGCGGGAATGTAGGTTTTTTTCTACATGGAGGGCAGTGTGTTGGTTGGAGAAATATTTAATCACAAGAGCATCAATTTTCTGCTCAAGGCGTAAAACACCAAATTCTACGGTATCTACTGCTCTTGAGAGCTAAGTTAAAACACCACAACAAAAACAGCCACGTGGAATATTATATTTGTCCTATATACAATGAAACATCTCCACTCTTTTCTGTCTTATTCATTCATTCATTCATTCATTCACTCATTCATTCATTTGAATTTGTAAAATAATAACGAAAACATGAATACAAGAATAAAAAATGCAATGACAAGAACGATAGGCACATTCGTGCACGCCCCCTCTACTGTCCACTTAGGCATGGTGTAAGGTCCACGGAGGTCAATTTGCGACTGAAACTATAAGAATTTGTAGCTGAGACAACTGAATCAGGTAGAGCGTCCCAAACTTTGACAACTCTATTATACAAAAGTCATATTTTTTTTGCAGTCAAGTTTGGAACGATTTACATTAAGTTTAAAGTGGTTGTTAGCGGTCGTATTATTGCGATTAAAACAAAAAAAAAGTCATTTACAGGTAAAACGTTACAGCATATAATTTTATATGCAATACCTACATCTGATTGCAAGCGACCAATTCTAAGTTGTCCAAACCGAGAATTTCAAGCTTAGTAGCGTAGGGGATTTTATTGCGTATAGAAGAGTGCAAGACTTTTCTCGTGAAATACTTCTGGATCCGCTCCGTTGTACTGATATCAGAGATGGGGATTCCAAACGTGGAACAATACTCTAAGATTGGTCTAGCATAAGATTTATAAGCTCTAATTAACAATACAATGTTTCCCAAAGCTTGAAGGTATCTTTTGCCTGCTCAGTCCTTGACCTCAGCCCTGTGTTCATCACAAAGGTTTAGCTCTAAGGAAATAAAGTCGGGAAAAGTTTGTGGATTATGGTTTACATTATTATTA
>JAEANM010014409.1:0-13308 GCA_017656035.1 Myanophis thanlyinensis
TCTTCGAACAATGGACCACGTGCAAGAGAACAAAGGTAAGTAACTTCAGAGGCAATTCCCCTCGTAGGAATAGGTTTCCTAGCTTCCCACACACGATTGGTACACAGAGAGGAAGAGAAAGGAAGGGGAGCCTAAATCCTGGATACAGCATCATGCTCTAGCAAAAGCCATCGCACGTGCGGTTATGCAGTCTTGAGGTTGGAAAGAGCACAGGGATCCCACAGGTTGTTTCCCCCCTGGAACTCCCAGTGCAGGCACCATTGCAATTGGTTTCCTGTGCGGCCAATGAAGGAGAAGCAGGAGAGTGACCATCACACGCGCGGAGACTCACAACCTGCTGGCTCCGGATCCTAACCTTCTCCCACCCCATTTGGGGTGGCAGGGTTGCACTGGAGATTCCCTTCGAGGGGAATTCCAGCTGCCCTCCCAACAAGGGGAGGCGGGTGCTGCCCGATCCACAAGGCGGAGGATGGCTGGGGGTGCCGGGAATCCCCCTTAAAAGAGGGGGATACCCACCCCTTCCATGGGGATCCTCCCCACAACAAGATGTGGCCTCCATTTTCCAAGGCAGCCACTCTCTTTAGTCAATTAATTTGCCTCGATTGATCAAGGATAGGCCCAGGATAGCTAGTCCTCTTATTTTGCCTTCCACATTTTGAAAAACTAAATTATCAGCAAAATAAATCAGAATTCTATTCAAACTTACACTTTTGCTGAGTTAGTTTTTCAGCATCTGTTGAAGTTACCCCTAGTGCTTAGCTTGCCTCTCTTGAGAACTCAGTGAATTAATGTCCATATTTTCTGCCCGGGTAGGTGAAGTGCAGTAAACTCCCATATTGATAATACATGCTTTTCTTAATCCCTTTATCATACTAAAATACTTTCCACAGAAAATTCAGATTTGGGAGATATCTTCTTGATATGATTTCTTTACATACAAAGCTTCCTTTTTTATTTTTAGATTGGGGCTATTTCTTTTGAACACATTCATTATAGTTTTCAAACACTATGTTTCGGTCATGACTTTCATTCTACCACTTTCCTGTGATTTAAAAATTCTTCAGTATCATGTTCTTTATTTTTACAGTAGGGTTTTTCTGCCCCCCTCCCCCTGTTTTTATATAACCATAATAAATATTTTATAGGATGTTCAAATCTAATTTTCAGTATTGGTGAAACGTAGCATCTTTTGCATAGATGAACTGTATGGATTCTGTCTCATCATATTTACCTTTGTTTTACATTGGTTTACTTTAGATGCTAATTTGTAACAGCAAAATCTTCAATGCAAACTGTCAATATGAGACAGATCTGGAATAAAAACCTGTAATCAATGAGTTTATAATATTGAAAGTTCACTCATTTTTCTTCTTCCTTCAGACATTAGATTCTAGTTTTGTGTTACATCCTATGACCATATTAAATAGCTTCTCTAGCTAAAACTGACCTCTTTTGTCTAATTAATTCACTGGGGATAGCGTTTTCAAGACTATAGATGTTTTTGTGGGTGTCTGAGATGACTTGTTCCCAGGGGAATATTAAGTGATTGGTTTTATAGTCTTACATTATCATCATTTTTTCTCTACTTCATTTCCCTTTGATTCAGGTCATATTGTATGTCTTTTAGCCTTTTAAAGAAAAGAAGGAATAATGAGAATTATCTTTCTTAAGGCTTCAACTTCTGATATCTCTCTTTTCAGTGTTCAAATATATCCCCATTAAAGGAAATAATTTCTATAGGTTTACTTAAAAATCAATGGACTTCAAGAGTGATAATAATTTCCTGTAAAATGTGGTGGGCAATATGGGTGAGACATTGTCTTATTTTTTCTAACAGCAGTTCTATACATATAAATACAGACCTGTTTTGATATCAAACTGTTCAGATGATATCATTATACTAGCTCAGTGGTGGCAAACCTTTTACTTACCAAGTGCTGAAAAGTACGTGCTTTGCACATGCCATCCGCACTTGTGTATGGCTCCTCCATGTGCGCTGCATGTGAAACTGCACTATTTGTGCATGCATGCATCTTTTGCACAGGCAATGAACATGGACTGCACACATGCACTCATGCACACATGAGCAATCATGTGTGCATGTGCAGGAGAGCTCCAAAGACCAGCTGGATTTCCTACTGTAATCATATGCATGCACAGCGGAGGCCTGAAGACCAGCTGGGTCTCTGCAATCATGCATGTGTGCATGCACAATTGCATGCGCATGCTCAGCTGGAGGTAAGTTGCCGACAGCTTGTGTGGTCAGCAAGATGGCTCTGTGTGCCACCTGTGGCACCTGTATCAAAGATACGCCATTAAGGTACTAGCTGATCTGGAACTGAATCAGAGCTGATCCTGAAACAGAATGAAGCAGAATCAGGAGAGGGATGATGAAGTGTTGATTTAAATATGAAGATGGTGGATTTTACTGGTTTATCCCAAGGATTAAACTATATAAATATATTTATATAGCATATAAATATATTTTTCTAAGCATGCTGTGTTATGAATGGCTGAGAACAAGTTGTACTATAAAATTGAGAGTATACATTTCTGAGTATCTATTAAATTCTCCATTTAGTGTGTCTGGGCTACACATACTTTCTGTTGGCTAACTTATTGTATATTAAAAACTGTCAGAGAAAGGAAAGCAATTTCACAAGGTCCTTAAATTAATGAGAGTCTGGTTGCATGCAAGTTGCTTTTTTCCACACATCTGGGCTCTGGTTCAGACTGCCATTCTTAATCATATTTTAATTTTCAAATAAATTGCTTTCATTATCCTTTCATTTACAATACCATGTGTGCATTACTGCTCATTAATGTTTGTCATCCACTATTCTGAGACTGTGGTTTTAAATAACCGTAGTTGCAACATAGTAATTAAAGATGATCCATGTTGGTTTTACAGAAATTATCCTGAAGCTTTTAAAATACCAGACCTAAGAGCAGCAGAAATTATTTGAAAGATGTAGACACTCCCTATCCAACCTTATGCAAAGTGTTTTAGTATGTTTGTAAAAAAAAAAAAAAGACGACCTAATAGTGCTAGACCCACATTATTTTTATTAAGCTGTTTTACTTAGTTATTATGGGCAGACCCGTTGGATCTTGGTAGAGATACATTTTCAAGCTGCTGATTTGTCCTTCAGTTAAGTCTTGTTTTTTCCAAGTGATCAGGAAAACAAAAACATTCAGATAATTAGATGTTTGATAAAGCAAGAATGCTGCTTATGCTGACTTATTTGGATGTGGGGCTACATATGAATATACAGGGAATTGAGATAATTGTGGCAGATAATAGATGTCTGGCTAATGGGAGCCTTGTTGTATATAAAAGAAAACATCCCAAATGAATTTGCCTCAAAATGCAGCTAGGGTAATTTGATTGGTTCCCCTACAAATGACTTGAACTTCTAGATAGATCATTCTAATAGTTTAAAGAGTGCAGAAAAGTTTTAACTCAGTGTTTCTCAACCTTGACAAATTTTAAAATGTGTATTTCAATGATATCAACTTTCAGATGGGTGGAATCCAACTCCCAGAATTTCCTTGCTGGCATACTGCTATATAGACATATGTGCACACACATATACACAATAATGATATATCTTGAAAACAAGTGTGGCCCTACATCAAAATAACTGAGAATTTATTCTAAAATCAAATGCTTTACACACATTATATTCTAGACTCTACAAAATAAGCTTGGTCCTAGTTGCTGCAACGAAGTTATTGTCCACCTCAAGGCTTTGTGTCTATACAAATACAAGGGAGAAAATGAATGGATTGAATATCTGGCATAATAATTTCTTTACAAACATCATAATGTTCTTTCTAAAAATTGTAGTGTTTTATACCTCCTGGATCTATCATCTAACAATGTCTAAGATATATGTATAAATGTACATTTAGGTTCATATGACTGACTTTTCGCGTAGTTAAAATAAGGGGGATTAAAAACACTGATCAGTAGGAAGTGAGAAATAGCTACATGGGTCCAAGAACAGTACCTGCAGGGGATTAAAAATGTAAGTTGGGGAAACCACAAACAAAGTCCTGCCCCTTGTGTGTTTGTTGTATGATCCTTTTAATGGTTGCTCCTCTCTTTTTGATTTTTTTTACCACTATTTTTAAATGTACCTGACCTAGAAGCCTTATAACCACTTTTTAGAAATATCATCAGAACATAAAATCCACCTAGGAAGAATTGTGAAGAACAATAAAATATTCTGGTCTGGATGGGAATACATGGCCATTTTGTGAAGCAAACAGTGCCTCATCAGAATATATATAGAAAAATAGTGTTAAGCCTATTTGAGAATAATGAACCCTAATTGATTTGGGATTTACTTTTCCCACTGATTTCAGTGAGAATTATGTGCAACAGGTAATACAGGACTACATATAAACATAATGTCCAATGGGTTTTCATAGTATTTTATTTTTTGATTGTTGCCTAATTCTGTTTACACTAGAGTCTTTTTACTTTAATTGGAAATACTGTACAATCTCAACGTACTCATTATTAATTATGTTCAATAAATTGTCTTCTAAAACCTTAAAAGATTAAGGAAAATATTATAATGGAATATATATAAGGAGATAGATTCTTATAGACCTTTCTGACTTGTCTGCTTGCATAATTTAAGTACTTGGCACTAAAAACTGTTGAAATTGAAGTGCTGATAGCATCCATCTAGACCTTTATACTGTATGTGACTTTCAATGAACAATCCAATCAAATGAGATATTGCTTGGAATTAAAACTTGTTTCTTAGGGCATAGAGCTAAAGAAAGTGCTTATAATTCAGCTACGAGAATAAAAGAAAGAAAAAAGCTTAGTGTTATTAAGAAAACCTCAATTTGCCATCTGAAAAAATGGGTTTATCGGAGCAGTGAAATTTGCATGATATTGGGTGAAGTGGAAGAAAGCATCTAAACTCTTACCTGCTGGTCAGTCTCATAAGGAGGCTGTCACTCTAACATGTATCCCAACATTGGGGATTTGGGCACTTAAGACCCAAGCTACACATTACAGAAGATAAGTAACCGATACTGACTTTCATTTCTTTATAATATCAAATAAAACTCAACATCTGTATATTTTTATAGGTTTCTTCATGAACATTAATAACATGATTTGTTGAATATCTGAAGGTCATGCATAATGCTAAGCCGTAAAGCACAGTTTAGAAATCAAAATTGCTGGGTTCCCACAACAGGCAATCAGAACCATATAAAGTATATTGAAAATATGATTGTACCACCTGATGTGCATAAAATACTTCCCCTCTAGCAACAGCATGAAAACTTGCAAAGTATTTACATTTTTCTTCTACTATACTTAGGACTGGCTTTTGCATGGCTGAGATTTCAATTCACTATCAGGGACAATAAACAGCTGTTAAAATCTGACTTGGACTCTACCCATTCTCAAAACACTCTAGAATAGGAGTGCGTCATTATTTGTGGAATCCCAGAGAGTTAATTTTGAGGATTTCTCAGAGGTTTCCATAATGTAAGACAATTTCATCTCACTATGATGTTTTTCTGTATAATATAGAGCTACAGAAGATCCTAAAATGTGACCTGTTTACTTTGTGTTCATGTGATGGCAAAAATACCCACTTAATATGATGTGTACAATTGTTGGATAATCTAAGACATAAACAATCAAGCAATATCAGCTGGGCAGGTTTAAGTTGACTTCCAGAAGGTTACAAGGAATATATCTGGTGATACAATCTTGCCACCATTAATGACATGATCAACCATGTGTGCTTATATGTAAGAACTGGGGGGTTGGGGTTGGCAAATTAAAGAATAAAACTGATGCACTCAATCTCAGATTAACTGCATTCATTTGAACTTTAACTGACCCAGGAAAAAAAGGCTGTAACTGTGCAGCCAAATATCAGCTATTATGCCAGCAAAGATAATCTAGGCCAGTTTTTCTCAACCATGGCCACTTTAAGATGCAGACTTCATGTTGGCTGGAGAATTCTGGGAGTTGAAATCCATACATTTTAAAGTGACCAAAGTTAGGAAACACCAGTCTGGGTTATTCTAGAAAGCTCTGCGGATCATAAGGCTGGGGAAGGTCCAATGAAGTTGTTCGCCTGACCTAAGTTATATCTGAGTTCCCTGCCTGTATAAGAGTTTTGTAGCACATAGGATGATGTGCAAGGAAGGGGTTGAAGGTGAAGCAGCTTCAAAGATCACTATTTCCTGAGGAAGACAGTAGTGAGTGAGAAACATTTTTCCCCCTATGGAAAAGAGAAAAAGAAGAAAAAGATGAAAATATAAAATATACAATGTAAAATGTTAATTAGACACAGTATGTAACTAGAAAGAAATATTGAAGACAGGTTCCATGCAAACAGTAGAATTTACCTTCAAATTTACCTTGAGCAGCTGCTATATGTTCTTCCTCATCCTCTGTACTGTAATCACTAGGTTCAGGTTCAGAACTCAAAAGCTGATCTTTTTCAATAGCCACAGCTATTTTCTCTCTGACCAATTTGCGATCTTCAAAAAAATAGTACCACAATCATAAAAAGAGAGCAAAAGAGAAAGCGAAAAAATAAAATAAAATAAAATAAAACCAATCCATCCTTAAACATAAAATGAGCTTGCAATTACTCTACAACTAGCTAAGGGATGGCAATTAAGATCCAGCAAAATTCTTCACTTTAAAGATGAATTATGTACACATATAAGCACACATCATTTGTTCTTTAGGCAATGAAAATGTCATGCAATGCTACCTCTGCCATGCAAAAATTACACAAAGCACTCACCACTTTCAAATACCACCAAGCTGTAAGATCACCTTTGTTCAGAAATGGTTTTAATTTGTACACAAATTAAAAGCAGAAAGGTATCCTGAAGGCAGGATACAAATAACAATATGAACAATAACGCAACAATACAATTGAAAAGCTATTATTCATTCACAGATAAACTGAGGGCATCTTTGAATACTAAGCTTCCTGACACAATTCCAATAGTTAATGCCTTAAGAAAGTAAAATAACTTGCAAGCTTTGTGTCATTTTGATGCACAGGAAAGGCTGAAAGGCTGAATGCAAATCCCCATATGCTCAACATGTGCATGTCCAGTTTGGCTGTGCAATTCTATATTATTATTATTATTTTAAAGTAATACTGATATTTTCACTGTAACTGTACTGTGTTAATAATTAGATTATTTACATTTCATTTGTTTATAACAAAATGTCTATCATTATTCTGATCAGTTCAGAAATTATGGTTTTCTAAACAACAGCACATTTTTTTCTTCTGTCCAAAATGACATTAAAAAGAGAGAAAGAAATTGCTCTGTAAGAATAAAAAAAAATGCTCTTCGGCATTTATGTTTTGTCTTTTTAAAAAGGAAAAAACTGAAGGCTCTCCTTAAAGCTGAACACCCTATTCATGCATGAGCTGTGGTGGTGCAGTGGTTAGAAAGCAGTATTGCAGTAATTCTGCTGACTGCCAACAGTTCAATCCTGGATAAAGTTGACTTAGTCTTCCATCTTTCTGAGTAGGTAAAACAAGATGCAGATTATTGGGGACAATATGCTGACTCTGTAAACCCTTAGAGAGATCAATAAAGACTATGAAGTGGTTTATAAGTCTAGGAGCTATTGCTGTTTTGTAGTAAAATTGTTAGCATCGCCTATAGATTAATGTATGTATAATGAGGTAAATCCTTTTTGCTGCATGGAGATTCTTTTATTTAATCTTTACAATGTAAGCAAGGTAGATAAGATATTGCAATGTGCAGTTTAAGGCTACAATGGATCCTAAACAATCTGTCATTGATCCAACCGTGAAGGATAAATAGCATGCAACTAGCATCGAGGACTTTCAATAATTCGAAGACTCTCTTAGCATTTGCACATACATACACTTCTGTGGGTTGATGTCTCAGCTTCCTTCCTTTTTTTCCTGCCAACAGTATTAAAATCTCATCTGAAAAGTTTTTGCCCACCATGGACATAATCAATTCGTCTGACATCTTTGTTATCATGGCTTTCGTACACATATATTTGACGAGGTAACTATCAACTGTTGATCAATGACCACAAATCTAAAGCTAACCTAGTGCTCCTCAACTTGAAAACCTGAAAATGGGTGGCCTTCAAATCCCTAAATTTCCCAACCGGTTTGCTAAGTGGACAGTCTTTGGGAGCGGAAGTTCACACATATTCAAAATTGCAATGCTGAAAAATATTATTCTGACCCTTTAAACCTAAGCTAACCCATGGTTTGAAAAAAAAAATGCAAAATAGCCAAAATAAGCAGATGTAATCAACTGGTGCCTGAAACTCAATGGGAGGCTAAAAGTTCTTAGCAGGCAAAAAAAATGCCTCTCACATTGAATTTGGGCAATGTGCTAAGAAATAAGATCAATTCAATTGACAGGCCTTTGAGAAGTACTACCTATAATACATTTCCAAGGGAGAATATCCTTTCATCATTTTCACATACATGCTTCTTTTATATGCCTTCTTCTGGGCATTCCTGCTACTTTATAAATAGTTTTTCCTCTGACTATTGGCAAATGATGTAATCTGAGTCCCACTTTAAACAGGGGAGTCATTCTGTGTACGGATGATTGTTTTGTGAATAAAGGGACGTGACCAAAACCAATCACAGCATTTGAGCTTCAGGCCATTCTTAGAATCTGATCTCTGACAACAACCTCATGGGTTAATTAAGCATTATATGGTCTTAACGATTTGCTGAGGTTGAATATATTGCTGTTCCCTTCTTCAATTTTTTTCAATTCAAATTTACTTCATCTTCAAAATCATCCATTAGCATATTCACGTGTCCCCTCACATTCTCATTCAGAAAATGTTAAGCAATATTTTTTTTCTTTGTTTGCCAGAACATTCAAGGCATACCATATCATCTACTACTACCCTGTAAAACTTCTTTTAAAGAGGTGTTGGTAGCTGACATTTTTACTACCTTCAATCACAGTAGCAGAATCTGAAGACCTTGCTGAATGCTAAATGCTATACTAAAAACTAAAACCATTGCACAGTCATTTAATGATCATGGTATGAGCAAATTAGAAATGATGCTATTCTTTTATGCTAAAATATGGGGCAGGCCATTGACTCAACCTACATGATTTCTCCACACTTGCATTTAATATTAGAATATGTAATTCTATATGTATTCTTCTTAAGTGATTAATTTCATTCCTCAGTTGTACTTAAATATTCATCTCATCTAACAGTGTAATTGCAAAGTCACTCATATTGAAAACCTAGCATATGGATGAAGGAAAGTATCTCAAGCAACTAAACACCTATAAATAATTCAGCATAATTATCCAGAACTATATTTTTTTCAATATTCCTCCATGTTTTATACATAAAAAATTGCAAGGCAATGAAAGCAATCCAGCACCAAGATGTTAGCAAACAATTAACGTTGTATAATCTTCTGCCCTGCCAAACTAGTAAATCCAATAACACAAAGTAATAAGAAACAATCTATCAAAATCTATTAAATCAAGCAAGAACATAATGTATCACCATCCAAAGAAGATATTCTAAGCCATAAATCAAAAATATTAGCATGACTTATGGCTTTCTTTCATGTCTGCATCACCACTAATAGCATGCTAATTAGTATGAATTGATTCACCCTTACAATATTTCCCTCACAAGCTAAATTAAAACAAAATAGAATATTTTTATCTTTCTTGCCAAAAGGATCTGAGGCAGGAAACAAGAATGATCATGTAAATAATATGTATTTTATGATTCACAAAAAAATAAAAACCAATTCTGGATATTGTAGCCTAATATATTTAGTGGGCAACAGGTTGGAAAGGTTGTAACGGACAATGGTAGCCTAGATGGTCAAATAATCTAATAGAAAATAAAGAAGGATAACCTAAATATGGCAATCCATATTCTCCATGAAAAATCTTTAAAAAATATCTTGCACTTGGGGCTCCCAATTCATTGTCCCAAATGGTAAAAGGACACAAAAACTTGTTTTAGATACTATGTTTTTTAGTCTTTACAAAATATACACAACTAATTTGATTTTGTTCTTTTTGTACGAATTCTACAACTACTACGATTTCAATGGTGGTCGTTATCTATTCCAGGCATATTCACTGATCTAAGATTCATTTCATCTCTTTGCCCCTGGATAACTAGCAATTAAATTAATTCAGTCAACAAATGTCCCATGCACAACAGTGACAGAGGCAAGAGAAAACTCACGAAAGCCATATATGCAATAGTACTCAGTTCCAGCCCTTGAAAGAATAAGATAGCATGGCAATTTCAAGACAAAACTCTACCAGTTATCTGGCATATACTCAAAGAAAAATCTTGCCCCATTCAAGGATAGTAATAGATTTAGGAAGATTCAAGCAGAGTTTTTATTCATATGCAATATCAAAACATGGCATCAGAAAATCAGCATTCACTTAAGAGTCAACAAAGCAACACATTTGTATTCACCAAACCTATTACAGATCTCTCTGCAAACCATACTCACCACCTTCCTTATCTTCAGAAATCTTCCTTCTCGGATATCCTTCTAGATCACTGCTTTTCAAATCCACTAACTTATCCTTCTCTTCCTCCTCCCCCATGTCTACCGGCCCTATAAGCTTGGGCTTCTCATGGCCCGGACTCATGTCCTGAAGGGTCATCTCCACTTTTTCTTCATAGAAGATATCTGGCACATTCCTGGTAGACAAGCTTTCTGTTTCTGTTTCCGCCAAGTTTTCCTCTTCTTCCACATCAGTTGCCTGACTTCCTTCCCGTTGAGATTTGGTGGTTTCTGTCTCACATTCTGAATGAACGTCTGTAATGTCTCCCTCTTCATCTCGCTTCCTGCCTTCAAACTCAGATTCGGTTCCGCTGCTGTATAATGTGCTGCTGCCGGAGACGGAAAGCACTTTTTTTCTACCTACAAAGAGTAAAGACAATTACAATTTAATGGTGTCTTGCGCCCCCGATCCTTGTGGTCATTATTTGTGAGGTCAAGTAGAGAAACCTACTAGAATTAAGCATGAAAAAGTGCCTTTCTCCACAGAAATGCAAAATTTTCTTTAAGTCTTTCTAAAGGAGCCCTTAGGTGATCTCCAAAGATATAGGATTATAATGTTCAGAATTCTCAGACATTATGCTAGAAGGTATTGCCTCGACACATTTGTTACAATATATCCTTGAGTGAGAGGTAGGCATAAAGAGGATCTAAATTTCAATCTCAAGTACCTATTAACATTACCTATATGTTACAGCACTGTTACAGCCAACTGATGAGTCAGCTCATCTAAGACTATCTGTACCTGAAGAACTGGTTACATAATGACATTCTTTACAAGTTGTCCTCTATTTACGATGTTAAATGTTCATTTAACGATGCCTTAAAATTACAATAGCCTCAGAAAAAGTTATTTACAACCTGTCCTCAAAGTTACCACCATTGCACCCCCCTCATTGTCCTGTGATCACAATTTGGGCACTTGGCAACCAGCTCACATTTACAAACAGTTGCCACATCCTATGGTCACATGATAGTGATTTTCTGACTTTCTTAGCTGGTTTCCAACAAGCAATGTCAATTGGAGAGCTGGATTCTCTTGACAATCATGTGATTCACTTCACAACTTTGGTAAAACCGTTGTAAAACAGGACCCAATCATGTGGTGATTCCCTTCAAAAAGGACCACAGAATCAATTTGGAAAATCTGTACCTCCCCATTATTATTATTATTATTTGCTATTTATTCTTGACAAGCAATATCCATTTATTACAAGATGCTTATAATAGAACTGATCAAGGAAAGCCATGGGAATTTTGTCCTAAAACCGCTGCTGTACTTTTAATGTGATAACATATTTAATTCTTGTGCCTTCCATTTAATGCAATTCTAATTTCTGGTATCTTTCAGGTTTTGCCTACTGATAATTACTTGTAATTTCTGAAAATATTTTAAATTGCTATTTCCATTTGCACTGTTCTAAATCTACTGCAAGGTTTGCGGACTTTTGTAAAATAAACAAGTTTGCTTGAGCTAAAATGAATGGTTTTCATTATCTTTTGACTTACATTAATGTAATGCAATGTAGTTTACAGCCACTTTTTAAAAAATGACTGCCTCACCATTATAATCTTAATTTTCCAGATGGGAAAGCAAAGATAAAGAACATAGAACTAGTCAGTACATACAGCCAGTCAAGAAGTTGATGGGAGCTAAAATTGAAGTAATCTGTGGTCCAGATCGGAATAATCTGTTGTCAGGCTTCTCTCCATCGACAAAACAAGAAAGTGTTTCTCACAAAATGAAAGTTCAGATAAATGGATTTATTGCCGCAAACTCATGAGGAAGTTTTATGAGGAAGAATTCCAGAGACTTCTGTGCATCAAAGGCCACCTCTATGTAAAATAATTAATATTCAAATGTCTTGCACCTCTGTCTCCTGCCTGTTCTCCATAAAGCTATAAGAGAATCTCTTTTCTGCAGGAGAATTTCAGCTTTCTTTATTTGGGCAATTGACTGATATTGGGTTATTTCTGACCATTTGTAAAATAATGTTCATATCTGTGGTCCAGCTCTAATAAATGGTGTAGGTTTTAACCAGAAATAGGGAAGCTAAATGTCCCATTTCTTGTCCACCCCTATTTAAAATCTACCATAAACTTGCACGCTCGCATTGGAAGGGAAACCTTCTGGTCAATGGTCCTAATCTGGACCATCTTGGCTATGAGCAATCATATCTCCTTCCTCAATGACACATCCTTTTCCAATACTGCTGATTGACCTTCCTCACTTTCCCCTTGTCCTGCTCTTCCTCTCCAAGGAAGGAAAACATGGCATGGGCAAAACCAGCAGCCATAGTAAATCCTGGCTCTGCTCTTGCTCCTTTTCATTCAAGCCTCCCTCTTCCCCTCGAGGGCAAAATTGGAGGCCAACGAGGGAGCAATGAGTGGCCAACTCCACCAATGTACATGACATTCTGCTACACAGTAATAGTTGCCATAGGGAATCACCTTCAGGACTTCATGTCTTTTGATGTAGGTTTTTGTATACCCAAATGTGACCTCAGAAGAAAAAGCAACGTAGAAGCCAAATTTAATAAAAGTATATTGATGTAATTATCTACAGCAATTAGCCATTGGTGTCTTTTAATATGCTACCTTCAATGTCTATGTCTTTTTATGTTCTTTAGAGAGAGTGAGAGAATGACTACCATATCGTACTTGTTCTCTTACCAGTCAAATGAAGTTCTCATTTAATCTCTCTCTCTCTCTC
>JAEANM010014410.1:0-14012 GCA_017656035.1 Myanophis thanlyinensis
TATGTGTTTTTTTACTTGGCTGTACACCGCCCCGAGTCCCTTGGGAGATGGGGCGGTATAGAAATCTTGATATTAAAATTAAATTAAATTAAATTAAATTCTGCACATGAAATTAACCGGGCACCCTGCACTGCGCACCAGCGCAAAGATTGCTTGTTTGGAAAAGCTTTTGCTAAAGGCTGAGACAGCGAAGGCGAAGACCAGTTAGAATCAGGCGGCACCAAACTGACTAGCCCAGACTGTGTGAACCGAGACACCGACAGGCAGCTTGCATAAATGGCCATTTTGCCTAAGGCAAGCATAAAGGAAGAACAGGAAGTGGGACAGACAACCACTAACGGCGTGCCAGCCATCAGCTTCCTATGCTTGCATCCCAGTGTTGAGCAGAATTGCCGCTGCTAAGCAAGGCAGTTGTTAATTGAGTTGGTTTTCCTGCCACATCTGTTAAGTGAATCGCTGCCATTGTTAAGTGAACCGTGGGGCGATGGCGCGAACCCAGCTGTTTCTTTCCTTGCCGTTTTTGCTTTGTAGGATGCTGCAATTCTTGTTAACTCCCAACGCTGGTTTGCCAGGCATTTGAATTTTGATCGTGTTACCGCGGGGTAATCCTCCGACCGACGTAAGCGCGAGGACCGGTTGTACAGTAAGTCACTTATTTCAGTGCCGTTGGGACCTTTGAAACGGTTGCTAAGGAACGGCTGCAAGGCAAACCCGCCCTGCCTTGCCAACTGCAGGCAAAATGATTTGGCTGCCTTAGGGCAGTCTTTGTCAACCTTTTGCAAGCAATGTTTAAGAGGTGTGAACTTTTTAACTCCCAGAATTCCTGTGGGCTGGGGGATTCGGGGGGTGGTGTTTGATGTCCATGCCTTTTACAGCGGCTGCGTTCGACAGACCCCTGCCCCACAGCAAAGCTGGTTTGGGAATTCTGGGAGCTGAAGTCCACCTTGCTTAAAGCTGTTGAGCTCAACCAACACTGTCCTAGAGCGTGCACGGTGGGCATATAATGCTGCGTGGGAGAGCATCCGTGTCCGAGCAGGCACAGTGTTGAACACGCGTGTGCTTTTCGTTGGGATGAACCTTCTAACCATCTTCCTCGGCAGCCAGAGAGAAGAAATACTGTCTCTAGTGGCCTTTGGAACTGTCCAGGGTCCTGAATTGGGCCTAGGACCACAAAGAGTGGTCAGCAGCCAAAGGGGATGGATTCGGGCTCTTCCCAGCCATGGGGCAGAGGTCTGTTCAGGTCAATATGGGTCTGAACCTCGGCCCTACTGATTCTCACCGGTCTGAACATCCGCCCAAGACTAACCTGCTCTCAGCAGGTTTGGAAATACACTCGACTTATACAACGGTTCATTTAGTGCCCGACGGCACTGAAAAAAAGTCAACTATGACCGTTTTTCACACCGTTGCAGGATCAAAATTCAGATGCTTGCCAACTGACTCGTGGTCGCGACGGCTGCATTGTCTTGGGATCACGTGATCGTCTTTTGCGACCACCTGACCGGCAGAGTCAATGGGGGCGGGGTGGGGAAGCTGGTTTTAGGTGAACAACCGTTGTGACTGACTTAACAACCGCAGCGATCCGCTTCGCAACTCTGGCAAGGCAGGTCATAAAAGCGAGGCACCGCTCCCTTAAGGACCATCTCGTTTAGCAAGGGAAGTCTGGGCCCCGGTTGTGGTTGTGAGTCGAGGACTGCCTGTCCCTCACCTGAAGATCTGCTCCCCAGTCATCCCATCAGCATTAACGGGGCTGCGATCCAGATCCAGCCAGAGTGTCCCAAGACATTCCCAAGAGCATCCCAAGACATTCAGACAACCTCTTGTTGTCTTCCCCTCTGCCAGCCTACAGATTGCTGGGCCTTCCAAGCTGGCATCGCCCACTTGCTAAAATTACAGACGCTCGTTTCCTCTGCCGCCTTCATTATTTATGTGCTGCCGGGTTATTTCCATTGCATGGGAGAAAAAAATCCATGTATATTAATATGCGTTTAAATCCATATTGGGGAATGCGTTCTCTCTCGGATGCAATTAGGCCCCGCTGCCTTATAAACACTAACATTTAGAAGTGCCTACCCAGAGATGAAAAAGGATGTTTGCACAAGGCTTGTTTTCGGAAGGGGAAAAAACAAAAAACAAAATTTCTGCGCGCCGTGTTCATTTTAGACGTCGATTTATCGCTGGATGTTCGCACGAAAGGTTCCGTTTGTTATTATTTTTTTTTTGTCGGGTTGGCTGGTTTCGAGCAGGCAAAAATCGGGAGGATAATTAATTTGCAGCCTCTGCGTTCATCTGAGAGGCTCGGAGGAGCTCAGTTCATGCTGGAATTCCAGAGGAGAATCAAATCTCGGGAGCATCGTTGTAGCCAGGATGCAGGATGCAAAATGTCCTCTGGCGTTTCGCTGAATGCTACAGCAGGGAGGGTCCCCTAGAGGCCATCTTATCCAGCCCCACCTCAATGCAGGAAGGAGCATCCTTGAGACCGAGAAACAACGCAGTCGTGGAAGCAAGATTCATCAATAAGACAAGAATTTGGGGCCAGGGGTTTAATTTAATTTTAATTTTATTAAATTTCTATACCGCCCCTCTCCCGAAGGACTTGGGGCGGTGAACAGCCTATAAAAAGATGGTTCTCCATCTCTCCTTTATTAGTCAAGATAGATTCTCTTAAGAGGTTTTAAATTCTTTTTCATGTGTTTCCATGATGGGCTAAAAGTCTATTTATTACAATCTGCAGACGGTTGGATGATCAAAGGTGCTGAACTTTCTTCCAATTAGGAAGGTTGGGGTTTTTTGTTTTTTTTTTCAGATGATCATTTGAAACTTGCCGTCTGATAGCCTGATGAACCCACGATTTAAGCCACAGCCTCACCTGCGAGATCTAACTAACACAGAATAGCCCTTATCTCTCATTCTATGGTTTGGAAACCTGGGATTCTAACTGAGGCAGCTTGCCAAATTAATTCCTTTCATTAGACGTATGTGGCTGCCTGTCTCAAATGCGTGACCCTGGGCGGCTTGTTGGAAGAAAATGTCAAAGCAATTTAAAAAAAAAATATAGGAAAAAAAGAAAAAGAAAAAGAAAAACGTAGACGAACCCCAAAAGCTCGCCTGGAAAAAAGCAACCAGGGTTAAAAACAGACCTGTCAGTCACAAGTCCACAGAGCAAAATGTAAAGGTAGCTTAAGCCAGGGGTGAGAAACGATGGCCTTTTTACGACTAGGCGGACTGCAACTCCCAGAATTCATTCTGCTGGCTGGCTCAGGAACTCTGGGAGTTGAAGTCTCCAAGTCCTAAGCCCCACCGCTGGCTTAGGCAATCGTATTGGCCGTTTTTGCTGCTGTCTCACGCCGCGAGCTCCGCTTGACCCTTTTCAGATTATCCCAACCCACCTAGAAATTTCCTGGGTTTTTTTTTTTCTTTGCTTTGCTCCAGCAAAGATGCTTCGACACCCTGCGATCTTCCCATCTATCTCAGCAACAGCTCCTTATCCACGCCTCTTGTGTGTGAGTTGTGTGTGTGTGTGTCTCTCTCTCTTTTCCAGGCACGGTAAAAAAAAAAAAAGCACAAGGCTTCCCTTCCTTGCCTGGCCTCATTTCTCAAAAGCCCATCTTTGGAAGAAAAAAAAAAAGAGAGAAAAGAGAAAGGGGAGGATGAAAAGGAGGGGAAACAGCTAATTTGCAAACAACGGGGAAGTTCTTGCAAGAAGGTTCATAATTAATGGCAGGCCTGCTTCCAATTGTTTTGGTGGCAGATGCAAGAGCACGGCCGCGCGCGCAGTGCAAATATGTGCACATGGGCGCCATGCATGCACGCACGCACTTTGCCCGAATTGTGCTTCAGGCTGTGGAAAGAAGTTTGCTTGCTTCCATTGCTGTGACTTTCTTTCATAGGCAAGCGAGCAAAAATTATAGTATATCAGCAAAGAAGATTCTTAGGAACCAGAGATATATATATATATATATTTAATGGGAATACGGTCGTCCTCCCACCTTATCCTGAAAAACTCTCCCCTTTTCCTTGACGACACAACATAATTGTGAGCGCTGGATGTTTACAACACAGAGGCAGGCAGGATCCTGCTCAGGTGGAGAATAGAGGCAGACTTCAACTTACAGCCCTTCGCTTAGAGACACACACACACACACCCCTCAAAATTACGGACCAAAAACCGATCTACAACCCATCATTGAAGTTACGCCCGTTGCAGCATCCCCGCAGTCACGGGATCAACGTTTATGCTTGTGTTTACGACGGTTGTAAGTAGAGGACGAATACAGAGCAGGAAGGGATCTTGGAGGTCTTCTGGTTGCAGATTAAGGGTCAACGGAGTTCGAGAGGATTGGATTTGGGCCGTTTGTGGCAACGTAATGATTCTAAGCTGATGACTTGCTTAACTCCGCCTTCCCCGGCTCTTCTCCTACAGAAACTTAACGAGGAGAGAGATGTCAGAGTTAAATCCTCCCTTTTTTTTTGCCTCCCCCTTCGCTATTAAGCAAGGACAAGGGGTTGCTGCTAAAAATGCTGGTCTTGCGCTCTCGCCGCTTCTTTTCATCTATTATTCACAAGCGCACTCGCCACCTGTAGAGCCCCCTATAGCCCAAGTGGTACCAGCCGCTCAACACCAGACAGGAGAATCTGCAGCGGTTTGCAGAAGCTCGGCTCCCCCACTGCTCTGTGTCACTATGGCACTCCCCTGACACACACACACATACACACACATGCTACACACACACACACACACACACACAGGTGTCCGCAGAGCTGAGGGTCAGCATCAAGGTATTTTTCACGCATAGGAAAGAGAGATCAGAGGTGTCCGATGTTCTGGGATAGAAGTCACCAGCTGAAAAAACTGGGACCGGTGAATGGGATTGAGGGTCCCTTAATCAGAAAAAAGCCACGTTAAGTCTCATGTAGGAAGGTGCCCAGAATGGAGGGGAATAGCAGCTGCATATGCAGGGAGTCTTTGACTTACAACAGTCCTTTTTAGTGACCGCTCAAAGTTACGACGGCACTGGAAAAAGGGACCGTTTTTCGCACTTACAACCGTTGCAGCATCCGCCATGGTCTCGTGATCCAAGATTCAGACGCTTGGCAACCGGCACGGACTTATGTCGGTTGCATTGTCCTGGGTGTGTGTGTGTGTGTGCGTGTCACACGATCCCTTTTTGCTAAGTCCAAATAAACCACTGGTTAGTCCTCGACTTTACAGGCCACCATTGGGCGGGGGCCAGAAAATTCCGGCTGCTAAGCAAGGTGGTGTTGAAGCGAGTCACATTTGATTTGAGGTCTCTTTTTGCCATCGTTGTTAAACTCAAGTGGTGCCCTTGAGTTTAAGTGGAAAGATTCGAACTCGGCCCTCCCGCTGCTCTCCAAGGGGTGGGGGGCAAAAATGGCCTGAAATTGCAAATGGTCATTCCTCCCTCCCTCCCCCGCCACCCCTCCCAGGGGTGGTGAAGTAAGGTTGCAGCTGGTGGTGATGTTTCTTGCTAGCCCGGCGCCTGTCACTCAGCCGCTACCTTTGATCTGTCAGGCTTGGCGCTTCTGCCAGCATTAAGCCCCCACCCCAATTCCACACTTCCCACCCACCCCCACTGTGTCATGCCATCTCCTCAGCCTTCTGCCTCTCCTCCCTTCGCCTCTAACCACTTTGTCCAAATGGCTTTTTTGCAGGTTTCCGAAGAAGTCTGCGCCCGCCAGCCCACCGGGGAGAAAGGATTTAACTTACAGATTCCCCGGAAGGGAACCCTTTGATCGTTTGGTGAATTGTGCCGATTCTTTCCTGAGAATTTTTGTCTTTTAAAGAAGGACAAAGACTTTCTTTTTCATCGCCCGTGAACAACAGGCCCACCCAGCCTTGACAAGCCAGCTCTGGGGAGGGGGGGGGCCGTTTTGCGGGCTTGGCCAAACCTCTCGGATGATCCCAGAGGTGGAAGGAAATGCTCTCTCCGGGATCTTTTTTTCCAAGCTCTTTTTGGAAGTGACCAACTTGTTGCTATAAACCGCCGCCGGATGAAAGTGCTGACGTCTTTGGCGAAGGAGAAACCAAGGGCCCGGCGCAGATCAAACCAGGATCGGTTGGGATCTGGGCTTCCGCCGCTGCTCAACTCCCCAGGATGGTGGTGGACAGCGTTTAGCTAAGATGGGATCGCATCAGCTTTCCGGCTCGGACCGAGAGATCTGAAAGCAAGATCCCGGCGAAAGAAAGACAGCGGAAAGAGAGAAAGAAAGAAAGCCCCTTCTCTACGCATCTTAGGGTGGCGTCCCCAAAGGAACGTTGGAGTTTATCCCACCACAGCCAGGAGGTTGGTGGCACTTGGGTGCGTGGAAAGCAGATTATTGTTTGTGGCTTTGGTGAAAGGGGCTTTGAGCTGTTCTGGATGCGCCAGGGGAAGGAGAGGAGAAAGACAGACCCGTGAAAGAAGCAGCTGGATTGGAGGAGAAGGAGGAGGAGGAGGCGGGACTCTCACCTCCACCTGTCGGCCTCTCTTTTTCTGCACCCGAGAGACAGGTACTGTAAAAGATGGACGGGTTTATCATCCTGTAAACTCGCGGGCTGCTTTTTGCTCCCGCTCTGTGAGTTTTAATCCATCTTTTCCGCGGGAAAAGAGAAAACGGTGCTTGGGAAGGGCAGGGGGGAAAAGAACAACCATAGGCTTCCTCGACTTACAACCGTTCGTTTAGTGACTGCGCAAAGTGGCCCTGAAAAAAAAAAAGGGGTGGGGATTTATGAACTGCGGAGCGTTGTGGCATCCCCACACAGTTCTCTCCCCTGCCCCCCCCCCCGGTGATCAAAATTCGGAGGCTTGGCGACCGGCTCCAGATTTTGTGACGGTCGCACTCTGAGGGGGGGGGTCCCCTTTGGCGACAAGCCAAGTCAATGGGGAAGCCAGAGTCGCTGCCGCGACTGTGCGACCGGCTTAGTCATTGCAGCGACGGGCTTAACGACGGTGGCAAGGAAGGGGTGGCGAAAGGGGGCAAATTCGTTCAGCTAGCAAAACTTTGGGCTCCCTTGCCGGTCGTAGGTCGAGGACTGCTTTCAAATGGGAAGGTTGAGGAGGGGGAAACTGGGATTTTTTTGAGGAGGGCGGGGGGCTTAATGCTTCCCCCCCCACCCGGGTTGTATCCTGGGTTTGTGAGTGTGTGGCTAATGGAGAGGAGGGGATGCAAAGGCTCTGGTTTGTCTTCTTGATGCCTGCAAGTGGAACTCGAGACAAGAAACTTTCGAGGACCCTCGCTCGTCCCGAGGGAAAAAGCGTTCACGTGACCAACCCCAGCCCTAATATTTCAGAGTTTCTGCTCCTGATTGTGTGAATGGTGTGTAAACCTCGGCTGTCAAATGAGGCCATTTCCTTCCTCCCTGAAAAAATGAATCCGATAATGAGAGCCAGGCAACCAAAGGCACGGCCAATGCTCAGAAATGCCCTGCCTGAATTGTAGCTCGCGTTATACCTTATCTGATGCACAATAGATCATTCTTTCAGATGCGCAAACAGCACATCTGTTAAAGTTAATTGGGAATTAACTTTAAATTCCAAGTCAGATTTCTTCTTCTCGGCTCTCCTTCTCGGTGATTGCCACTTCCTCCAGCTGGCACCTAAATGACAGGCAAGTCCTCGACTCACAACGGTTCACTCAGTGGCCATTCAAAGTGATAACTCAACACATAAATTACTTACGCCCCCTTTTTTCCCCACGCTTGCAGCCATTGCAGCCTCACCAGGGTCACGTGGGGATTCAGATGCTCAGTTCATAGATATATGACGGTCGCAGCATCCAGGGGTCGTGCAAACCCCCCTTTGGCAACTATCTGACCAGCCAAGTTGCCACCATCAGCCTCCCGCCGGCCAGTGCGTTCCCACAGGGCGGGCCTCATTGGGGTCCCATTGCCTGGACGTTGTCGTCTGGCAGCCCCGAGGGTTCGAGCCTTCTCTGTGGGGGCACCCTCCCTCTGGAACGAATTGCCCCCAGAAATCCGGACCATCACAGACCTGCGGACCTTCCGGCGCACACTAAAAACGTACTTGTTCCAACAGGCCGGTCTGGCCTAGTATTAATTAACGGAGATTTTAAATTGGTTTTTAAATCTTATAATTTTAAATTTTTTATTCAACCACCCATTTAATTCTTTTTCATTTGTTTTTAAATTGTTATTAATTTATTGCTTTTAGATGATTGTACACCGCCCCGAGTCCCTTTTGGGGAGAGGGGCGGTATATAAATTGAATAAATCTTTAATCTAAATCTGACCAGCCAAGTCAAGCTGGGGAAGACAGATTCGCTTAACAACCTAACTTAACAACTGCAGTGATTTCCTTACCAACTGTGGCCCGCGAGGTCGTAAAACGGGGCAAAATTCAGTTAACGAATGTCTTACTTAGCCACAGAAATTTAGCCAGTGGTCATAAGTCGAGAGCAACTTGCATCTGAGCCCAATGAGAAGCGATGTGATTAACCCCCTCAGCCGCTTTCCCTTCTATTCCGCGGTGCCACAATTGCCATCGGTTAGCCTCCTTTTAAGAACCAAGAAACCGCGTTTTCCGTTAAAAGGCCTACAATTTGGGGAGCACAAAGCAGGCTGCAATCTTCCCTTTGTGCCTGGGAGCAAATCTTGCCGCCGTTGTTTTATTTATTTATCAAAGCGGAAGGCCACTCACTTTGCCAAAGGCACAATATTCAGCGTGCAAAAAAAAAAAAAAGGCATCGTACGCCAGTGCTCAGCTGTGGGCAATTCTGAGCATGCAACGCTTAAAGGCCAGCGTGTAAAGGTTTAGACACCCACTCGAATTGGATGCTCAAGCAATAATTTGCAGATTGTTATGATGGGCCCCAGCTTTTAACTTCCTGGATTTTCCCACCCATCTCTATCTTCACTTTTTAGAAAAAATAAAATAAAATTTAAGTTTCTCCGCGTTTCTCTTTGCTTGCAAAGGGAGTTCGAGAAGGGCAAAAACTCTTTCTAAGAATAAATGTAAGACTGACAGTGAATCATCGCTCTTCTTTCAGCAGAGAATTCCAGGAAGTAACTATAATTTAGCTGTCCCCAAACGTCAAAATAACTATTAAGATTCCCCCTCTACTAAGTCTTTCTAGGAGCCGGAGAAGCTGAAAGGCACCTTGGTTGTGGCTCTGCAACACCCAAAATTTAAGTTTTAGTTGCTTCCTTGCTTTCGTGTGTGATGAGAGTGGGGTCTTTTGAACATGCTTTGCCACAGTCACAAAAACACACGCGCGGAGTAAGTGTTGGCACCACGCACTGCATAAGCGATTTATTGATTGTATTTATTTATTTGCACAATTTCTATACCGTCCCCTCTCCCGAAGGACTCGGGGAGGTGTACAGCCAACTAAAAAAATCCACTAAAGATAAATAACAGTTAAAACAGATTAAAATTAACTAATATAATGGCTGATCAAATTAAAACCTGATGTAAAATTGAAAAATTTTTAAATTTAAGACAATTAAAATTAATTTAAAAACTAATTAAAATCCCCAACCGATAGTACTAGGCCAGACCAGCCTGTTGGAACAAAAGGTAGTAGGTAGTCCTCAACGTACAGCCATTTGTTTTGTGACCGTTCCAATTTACAATGGCGCTGAAAACACTGACTCCGCGACCCGTCTTTGCACTTAACGACTGTCACGGCTTCCCCGTGATCAAAATTTGGCAATTTGGTTCCGTAGCTACAACAGTTTGCAGGGTCTCTGGGTCACGTCGTCGCCACTGGCGACCTTCTGACAAGTAAAGCCAGTGGGGAGAAGCCGGATTCGTTTAACGACCGCAGGATTCATTGAACAACCGTAGTGATTGCTCTCAACAACCGTGGCAAGAACAAGTTGTAAAATCAGGCGTGCTTCATTGCTGAAATTCTGGCTGTGATTGCGGCTATAAATCAAAAGCTACCTATCATCTATATTGTCTAATATTGGATAAGTATGCTCCCATTTTACAGAGAACATATTCTCTTTCAAAAGTGGCCCCACG
This sequence comes from Myanophis thanlyinensis, assembly GCA_017656035.1. Classification (NCBI taxonomy): domain Eukaryota; kingdom Metazoa; phylum Chordata; class Lepidosauria; order Squamata; family Homalopsidae; genus Myanophis; species Myanophis thanlyinensis. The sequence continues at coordinate 9,987 of JAEANM010014410.1, forward strand.
CGCTATGTATCAAAATGTGGGCAGCTCTCAATGCTGTTTGGTTTTGTTGTTGTCGGGTTTGTTGTTGGTTGGATGTGACTGGCCATTTTTTTTTAAACTTAAGAAATGTGCAAACTCCACAGCGCTGTTGTCTTCTGGCGCACAACAAAGTGAAAAAGATTCCGATGGTTGGAATTCACCCAGTTCCAAGCTCTACCCCGCACACGTACTCTTGGGCTGATGACCACAATGGAGCCTGAAATATAGCTTGCTAAGCGAGGCAGTTGTTAAGTGAGTCTTTTGCCCCATTTTATGACCTTTCTTGCCCCGGTGGTTAAGGGAATCACCGCAGTTTTGAAGTCGGTCACATGGTTGTGAAGGGAATCTTGCTTTCCCCATGGATATTGCTTGTCGGGAGGTCGCAAAAGGGGATCACATGACCTTTGGACCGTCATAAATATGAGTCGGTTGCCAAGCATCCGAATTTTGATTCCATGTGATGCTGAAATGGTCATCGGCATGCAAAGCGGTCCTAAGTCCCTTCTTCAGTGCCGTTGTAACTTCGAACGCTTGGTAAATGAACGGCCATAAGCCGAGGACTACCTGTATTAAACCAGCATGTGGGAATTGTGCCAACTTGCCGTCCCAAGCAGCAAGCAGGTTTCGCTGCCAGCAACAGCGGCGGCAGTAGCAATGGCTTCCACGGCTCTGCCTCCTCCGGCTGGATTTATCTGCTTTCATAATCAATAACAATTACCTCCGTCCGGAGGGAATCTCGCACACAGCCGTGGGGCCTGCATCAAAGCCATTAATGCTTCGACAAACCAGGTATTTAGGGCTTCATCCAGACTGGTCCTGGCACCTGCTCTTCCCCTCTCCTCAATATCTCCCCCGCCCTGTCTTTCCCCGTGGCAGCAGCGACGGATTTGACGGAGGGTGAACCGAAGGCCTTGTCAATGCGACATTTGTGAATAATGCTCCTGGCAAGACACGCTGATAAATCAAAGCCTTATTAATCACAAGGTTTCATTTGCAGGCATGATAATAAATTGGCCGGCGATGTACCTTACTCCGCCCCCTGGCCCCTCCCACCATTGATTACCAGTTTATTAACTAACTCTCTGGCACGCACACGTGCACGCGCCGCAGGCTAACGAAACAACCCAGGTTCCAAGAACGCGCTAAAACCCTCCAATGCACACACAACGGTTGGTAGTCACAACTGCAGTCTGTTCAGTCTGCCTGTTTTTATATAATATCACCCCCTGTTCGTTTTTGGCTAGTATTTTTTTTTAAAATGGCAGGCTCCTGAATGGTTGCTACAGGTAGTCCTTGCCTTAGGACCACACAACATTTCTGTTGCTAAGTGAGACAATTTAGGACCGCACAATATTTCTGTTGCTAAGCGAGACAATGGTTAAGAGGGTTTTTGACCCATGGTACGTATGACATTTTTGTCACTGTGGTTAATGGAAGGACTGTCGTCCTTACGTTAACGGTGCGGTTGTTAAGTGAATCTGGCTTCCCTCTTGACCTTGGGAACCCTGCAACCGTCGTAAGTATGAGCCAGTTGCCAAGGGTCTGAATTTTGATCGTGTCACCCTAGGGATGTTGCAACGGTCGTTAAGTGTGGAAAAACAGTCGTTAAGTCGCTTTTTCGGTGCCGCTGTAACTTTGAACGGTCACTAAACGAATGGCTGTAAGTCGAGCACTACCTCTAGCTGTAATGGCCCTTGGAGTCCAACACCTTTGGCATTCCTTGAGTTTGGAAAAGCTGACTTTGGACACTTTAAAAGCGGGGGGTGTCAAACTCTATTTCGTTGAGGGCCGCATCAGGGTTGTGTTTGACCTCGGTGGGTACCTGTAGTGGCCCAAGGACTCTGCCAGCGAAAATAGGCTCCCGAGCTCCGTTTTCACCAGTCCTTCATTGTTTTCAGGGTGGCCCCACTGGTCAGATCTAAGTACCCCGTGGGCCAGATCCAGTCCCCAGGCCTTGAGTTTGATACCCCTGCCTTAAAAGATAGCAGTAACCCAGGGTCATCTGGATTGGGATGCAATCCCTTGTATTTATCTGTTTCGCGTCTGTCTGGAAGATCTGCCGAGAAGGGTAATCCAGAATAGATGCTTTTTCTCTTCCATCTTCCTTACAACCAGCTCAAGCTGAGAGGAAGTGTGGGAAAGCCGTGCCTGGCTTTGGGCTAGCCCAAATCTCCATCAGAGGAGCCGGCTGAATCACGGTGACCTCATGGGAGCGGGATGGTCTGGGATTATGGCTCGTATTTCTCTGCAGGTCCTCCCACGCCCTGCTTTTAACAAGCACCCGACAGCCTGTATCATCGTTTCGAAGATATTTCCTTACCTACACAGAGAAATGGAATGGCCAAGGATGGGCCAAAAAAAAAAGCAGTGGGAGCTTTTTCCTCTGACTTTTGACTTCCCACTGGCTTCCCCATTGAGTTTCCATGTGGGAATCTGCCAGGAAGGATTAAAAATCTCCCTTCCTTCCCTTCCCCTTCCCAGCAAACAGATAAGCAGCTCTGCTGGATGGAGGATGGAGGATGGAGGATGGAGGGAGGGATTGCAAGAGTGGCTGGGAAAATGTCACGGAATGTCGAAAATGAAGAGCATGCGACCGCAGCAACAGCCAGTAGTGCTAAAACAGTCGCAACGCCCTCAAATTTCATTCCCTTAGGAGTCAGGAGACCCGATTTTGGATGTGCTCTGTAAGTTAGCCCATTTGAGGGACCTTGGTTCACAAATTGTTGCCCTACGATGCACCATTTCACCCAGCAGTTAAAGGTTACTGGAACAAGCGTTTTAGAAGCAAACCGATTAAGGCTAACATAGGTTTCATTTAGCGGGAAATCCCTGCGGATAATGCAGCCTGCTTCCTAAACATCCTCCTTTCCCCTTGCAACAAAAGAGAGGGATGGAATCCTAACACGCCCCGTTCCCAACCCGGATACCCCAGATATGCAGATATCGGACTCCCATAATTTTACTGGATGTGGCTAAGGATTCTGGGAGTTGAAAGCCCTTACCCTGAAAATGCTGTGATGGACAAGCTAGCCAAACATGTTCTGTTGCCTTGAGCTCCTCAATTATTACTGCATGGGTGCATATCACGTCCGCCCACACTGTGGTCCCCAGCTTCCACCTGAGCTGCTGCCAATTTTCGCTGCATACATTAAAATTAAGCTTCAGCTCTTTGAGGAATCAATAACGAAGAAAAGAGTGGGTGGGAGAATCTGAAAGCAATGAAATTAAGATTTGGGTCGTTGGTGGTGTTTTACTCTGGACATGCTCACTTTTCTGCTTTGCCTACACTCACCTGTCCATACACGCCCCGACACACACTGCACACCCGGGGCTAAGCCTCGCCCACCACAAAGACAATACCGCCCTGCGTCAGCTTTAGCATCGCCGGGTCCAAAATGGGGACGTCGGAGGTATTGATGATGGGACTGTGGCTTTGAAATCACCACCCTGAGCGCATTCTTGGAACGAACCAGATTCCAAATGGGGAATGGAGAGGGAAACGGATGGTGCACACGCGCGTTCATGCCCGTGCAGCCTTTGTACAACTTGCGTGAGTGGCAGTTCGGCGCGCAGGCACACAAGTGCCCGCCAGCCTGCCGTACGCGCAAGCCGAGTTGCACGTCCACGCGCTCCGTCCAGCCACTTGCGCAGCCCAATTCTGAATGGGCCACGGTCCCGGTATGGGCCGTGGGCCGGGGACCCCTGCGCTAAACGACCACAAGATGGCAGCAAATAGGTGTTTTAAATATCATCCAGAGGTCTCCTAGTGGTGATCTGGGGATTTGCAGTGCAGATTTGGTACCCTAAGATAAATAGCATCATAGCAATGCAGAGGGGCTGGGAACAAGGCAGAACTTGCTTGGCTTGCAAAACAAAACCAGCTGGGAAAAAGTCACTCTTGAGCCAATTCAAACCAGGACTAGCTGAGTAATATTTTTCTAGAGGAATATTTTGGTAGCAAAGATAGCTATTGCCTTCCTTTCTGTCTTTCTTTCTTTCTTTCTTTCT
>JAEANM010014411.1:0-14012 GCA_017656035.1 Myanophis thanlyinensis
AATCCTGCGGACCTGATAAAAGGCCCCCCTGGAGACGGCCGCAATATGGTCTTCTAGTGACAGCCGTACATCCAGGATCCAATACTACCAATTGTTTCCAATCCTTTTACTTGTAGTAGTTATTTGTATTTTCTTCTGAGTTTAATTATGATAGTAATTATTGCTATATGTATAAAGGTATCATTAGCAATAGCAATAACAGTTAAACTTATATACAATCCCATAGTGTTTTACAGCACTTTCTGGGCAAGTTACAGAGTCAGCATATTACCCTCCCAAAAAACCCTGTGTCCTCATTTTACCTGGAAGACTGAGTCAATTTTGAACCCTATCAGGATTGAACTCCAGGCTGTGTGAAGAGTTTACCTGCAATACTGCATTCTAACCATTGTGTCACTAGGGCTCTTCAATGGGATGGCTACGTATGTATTCTCTCCTTATAGATATGTGTGTGTGTGTGCACTTTAATATTGAATTTCTGTGTTTTCATGTATATCTGTGCAGTGATTTAGTAATCTAAAAACCTAAACCTATTATTTCTCTTATCTTATGTTGCCAGTCAAAATAGCGTCAAATAAATAAACTTTCCCCTCTCAGGGGAAACCCAGGAATTTTATATTTATCCTGTTTGGCCATTTATTTTACCTATCAGTTCAAACTATTCAAATGCATCACTGAATTTACAAAAGCTGATGGCAAGATAAACTGTGAATTAGACTGACATAACACTATAATTATATTACATTATGTTACATTTTAACAAATGAATATATTTGTACCCCATATTTATTTTTAGACATTACATTATCATGTAGTATTAAACATTTATGCCTGGCCTTCCAAACAGTTTCCTGGTTACTCAAAGGGAGAACTAAAAAACCCCACAGTTAAGTTAGCCAGCAATTCTACTTTAGAGTGCATGTAAACAGTATTATACTTTGGTAATTAGTGTAAGGGGGTTCATAAATGAATAAAGATCTTTTGGGAATTTAGTACCTTTTTATTTCCCTCAGACTGTTGTTATGCATCTTGGTATTGATCTGATATTATTTTACCAGCAGCTGAGTAGTCAATAAAGACTGAAGTTGGCAGACAGGGGAGAAAAATCTGAAGAGAGAAGCAAGAGTTTAGTGTTTAGATATCCATTTATTTTCCTCTATTGAGCATGTTCTTGCATCAACATTCAAACTAATAGTGTTTTCATATGACAGCTACTTAGAAGACTGGTGTTTCAGCAGAATCTTCAGAGAGAAGCAATAATGCAAATAAATCAATTCTAGCTATACTGTTACAAAACATTAATGTATTAAATTAAGCCAGATAAAATGTAGAATTCAACATATATTGATTGATGAACCTGCCTCAGAGAAAAGTACTAGAAAGCAGGATTCTTCGGTCATACTGGCCTTGTACAGACGGAGTTGTCATTCTTTTCTTTTTTTTAACATCTTCAATAGAGTCCAATAACAAAGGCTTAAAGGAAAGAATTAACTGGCAACAATGCACTTTCTAGAGAAATTTCATGTGGGGAAAGCAGAACTGGATCTACCAATCTGCCCCCGGGTTTTGTGCAGTTGTTTTGATCATATATTCTGAATCTGCGCTATATAATTTGTGTCTGTTGTGGGTATAGATAGATGGATGGATAGGCAGATAGTTGATAAATAGATACCATAGGTCAGGGGTGGGCAATTACGGCTCCTTCATGACTCGTGGACTTCAACTCCTGCCATAGGTGATAGATAGATGTAAATTCTGTACAGAGAATTTGCAGTCTGCATTTTTGCTGGATGTGCTAATAGAGCCAATGCAGTGCTATTAAAATTTCAAGAGTAAGATTGGTTTCCACTTGTGAAGTAGTCTCTGAGGAAATAATCTCATGAGAATGAACTCCTATTGTATGCGAAGAATGGCTAACAATTGGAAAAGCTTTTATACCCTTGAGGTTCTTCCCAATTTGTAATTTTAACTAAGGATGGTTATTTCTTGTAAGTTTTAAAAGCTTTTAAAACATTTTTAAAACATAAAACTAGGGCATCTCCTAGTGATTTGTTTCCATTTTCCATTATTGAGGAACTTCACTGTCAACATCAGTTATTCCTTTTGAGAATAGTATAAATGTGTTTTAAATTTATTCTTTGTTGATGGTCTTCTGTTTAATATTACTTACACGTGCTATTTAATTTGTTTTTATTTGATTTTTGATATTATTGCATTGGCAAGGCTTACCCAAACATTTTTACTAATCTGACATTAGTGTAATGATTTCCTTAGAGTTCATATTTAGCAACTACAAAAATTCCATGAATATATATGTATTTGTTTGAAGGATTATGACTTTTAACTGTGGATAGAATTTGAGTTTTGCTTATATTATACTTCAGTCATATTCAGGTGCTCATTGGCAGGGTTAAAATAAGAAATTCTGGTAAATCTATTTGCTATTAAGAAAGCATTAACATAATTCTAAAAATAATTGTACTACTCAAATGTTTTATGTAACTGAGAATCTTTTATCCCCCGATATGACCAGTTTTGAAGAATTGAATTGAATTGAATACTTTAATTGGCCAAATGTAAACAGACACACAAGGAATTTGTCTCTGGTGCTGTTTTAATTAAAGAAAAACTTTGGCACCCACTTCACATTTCACCTAGGAATGCCAGTTTAACTTTATGCCAGTACCTATATGGTGATATACCATATCACACGTGAGGCAAAGAGCAAGCTAGAAATGCTTAAGGCAGGTTTTGTGATATCTATACCATTGACAAAGGGGACTTGAATGGAACAATCTTTTGAAGATCCAGTTCCACAAGAGTTGACTTGATACACTTTCCCAACCTAATAGTCACTATAGAGTCAGTTTCTTGATCTGGTCTCTCTCTCATAAGGTGATCAAGTAGACCAAGTAAGTATTAAAAAAACAAAATCACAGAAATGTATGACTCTCTATTTTTATTAGTGTATAAAACCACCCCGCCACACCCACCATGACCACACCCAGTCCTCCTGGCCCTCTGAGGTCAAATACAACCCTGATGCAGCCCTCAATGAAATTGAGTTTCACATCTCTGCTTTAAACGTTTGTATAGATTTCCCTCTTTGACTCCTTCTCATTTCTTCTGAGCTACTGTATGTCTTTAGTAGTTTTTAAACTAGTATTTTATGGCAGTCATTACCTCTTGTTCCTACTCCTTGTTCTCATTTCCTTCCCTCCTCTCCCCTCTCCCCTCCCCTTACCTTACCTTCCACCTGTCCTGTCTTTCCTCTACTAATAAAGTAGATATTGTCAGCTCCAAAAGATGTAGAAATTACACAGCCTTTCATTCTTTTACATATCGTAGAATACAGCTGGATTAGGCATTGTATTGAAATGTCATTTCCTAATAGAGATTGTTTTTCCTTTTTAGAGACAGCACTAAGCTCCAGAATTCCTTCTGCAATGGGCTGTATTATTTTTATTCTCTTCCACACAACAAATTCTGCTGCATAAAGACATATACTCCCACACAACCATCAATGCCCCACCATTTGCTGTTTGAAGTGATGACTATATTTTGCCCAAAGACTGTGTCAGGCTTATGCTGTTACAATTAGCCTTGACAATGGCCAAATGAGAATCTAATGGGTTTAATCTGTGACACATATTTTGTCTGTGAAAGATCCCAATTAAAGAGGCACTTTCTCCAGAAGAAATCTCTTGTAGTCTGAGCCATGGAGAATTGCTACCAGTCAGTATGGAAAATAGCCTAGATTAGTGTTTCTCAACCTCGACCACTTTAACATGTGTGAACCAGCACGCTGGCTGAGGAATTTTGGAAGTTGAGGTTCCCACATCTTAAAGTGGCCGAGGTTGTGAAACATTGGCTTAGATGGATAAAAGGATTGGTGTGGTAAGACAGTGTCCTGAATTCTGGTTCACAAAGTTCTTTAATACAGCCAATTGAAATCCTGCTGGAGTTTCTATTCAATGCAAGAATATTTCTAGTTTTAATAGCTTTTGCCTGCTTCCATGCTAATTTGTTTCAGCCTTAGCTAACTGACCATTAAGTATTAATACCATTTGTCTAGCAAGAGTGTTTTTGTTATTTTAATTCTGCCACCCAGAGACTTTGGAATTAAAGACATCCATAACTGTTCCTGAAAAAATATTTACCGTTTGAACAGCCTAAGCACACATTTTTTTCTTATTCCAGTCCTATTGTATGCCTCTGAAAATAATAACTGTCTGCTTGCTAGAGCAGTTTGCTCCCTAAAAATGACCCTCCAGACCTCATGTATTTTAAAGTGCTGCCACTTCACTTTGTAACACAAATAGATCCTCTGGTGAACTTAACAATATGTAATTGTTACATGGCGGGTGTGGGGGAAGTGTTACTAAGCTCTTGAGAAAAGTTCAACCCATGTCTCTATTCCATTTTCTTTCTGGATGAATGTCTCTCAGTCATAGGGTTGTAAACATATTAATGCTTTTCATCTATAATGTTTTCCAGCTGTGACATATGTTTGACAGCTAGCAATAGATTGTCATGGTCATAGGCTGATTTATCAGTTGATATCTCCCTGCTGTTCTAAGATGGATTAATAGCTATTTCTGAGGTATGTGACAGAGGGTCTGACAGGAAATGCTAAACATTCAGGCTAAGGATGTAAGTTTTTAGATTGTGACTGTGTCGATGAAAAATGGACAAATGATAGATGGCACAAGTGTTACGCATTTCTTTGATAAATTCCAGTGCTAACAATTTCTAACTTAGGACACCTCAGTAATAAATTGCTGTACTTTGAACAGTAGTCCTTGAATAAGTTTACAGAGCTAGGCTGTTTTACATGTACTTTTATGCATAGAAACCCCCAAATACAAGGGAAAATAAGATTAATTTTTGTAATTTAGTTCACAGTACTTCTAGTTCTAATAATTTGTCAGAGGTATCCCAAAACATTACTGAGTAATCACGATAAATACTTTAGATTCAAGATGTTTTTCTGTTGAGCAACGTAAAAGATAGACTTTATCCTCCAGACAAAAATATTAAAGAATAACAACGGAAACTAATGCTGTAGTGGCTGTGAAATAAGACAAAATATTTTGGTTTTGGTTTAGCATCAATATTTTGCACACAAGTGGCTCAAGGCCAAGTAAAGTAATCTATTAGCTAGCTGTTGAGAGTTTCATATAACTTTTTTTAACAGAGTGCTTGACCTCATAATTAAAGTTTGGGGGCTTATATGCTAGTTACATTATGCTTCTACAAGTTAAGGGCTTTGGAGTAGTCAAATTAGTCAAGATGGCTCAGTTTTAATAGAACAGTTGTAATTACAGTATCTTGACTTCTCTCTGTCTCTCTCTGAGAGAGAGAGAGTGAGAGAGACAGACAGACAGACAGACATGGAGGCCACTGCTACAGATTGACACAAACTAGGAATTATCTGATGCACCAATTAAAGATGGTATCACAGCTTCCTTCCATAAAGGGAGAATTATTTTATCACTGAATTCACAATATGTAACAATTAGCTGCCTACTTACTGTATGGTAATTCCAAATCACTGATAATGTTGCCTAGTCTAATAATCTTTTATTTATTTATTTATTTGTATCTGCCTTTATTATTTTTACAAACAACCCAAGGCAGCAGACATATTCAACACAGCTTCCTCCTTTTATTTTCCTGCAACAGTAACCCTGTGAGATGGGTTGGGCTGAGAGATCACGACAGGTTCAAAGTCACCCAGCAGGCTTTCATGGGTAAGGTGAGATTTGAGCTCAAAGTCTCCCATTTTCTTTTTTCTTATTATAAAAGTGTTTATTTTTTATTTTTAAAACAACATATCATTGTGTGTACAGGGTGGTATCTGGGAATCTTTTAGTACCTTAATTACATCACAACATATTCATCATTTTGGTACAAACAAATTAATATTAATCCTTTTCCTCTCCATTATTATTCTTAATTCTATTTACAATGCTCACATTTTTTATTATTTAAGTTTCATTATTTCAAAATTGTACCGAGCCCTATTTTCCAATTCTCTATTCTTCTCTTGATTTTACCTTCTGAGCTATTCTAACAACAACAATAATACATATTTTCCTATACTACTAAGCTTTTAATTATTCCATGTCACAAAGTATATTTCTGTGTTATTTTTATGCCATTCATCTTCTAATGTTTATCATATCTGTCAGTACAAATTCAGTGTCATTATTCAATATTAATCATTTTGGTACAAACATATTCAAATTTATCCTCAACATTTTCAATGATATTCATGAATCTAATTACATTACTTCTCTAAAATATAATCTTTCCTTTTTCTACATAAATTTCTTCAGTTCAAAATTGTACCAATCTCTATTATCAAATTCTCTATTCTTCTTTTAGCTTAACTTTAAAAATGTAAAATACAAATGATATTACACATTTTCAAGATATTTTTTTGTATTGTTTTTATACCATTCCTCCTCTATATTTGTTAAATCTATCAAAATAAATTTAAAATAGTTATTAAACCTTCCTTGGCTTTAAACAGTTTTAATAATTATATATGTTAACCTTACTTTTCCCTATCTTCTTCTCTAAAATAAAGCAAGTGCTATGGTGCAAAAAACAATAACAATACTGTTCCCCTAATTTTCTCTCCTTTTCTCCTAACCTTTTATCTAATGCCACTGCCTCCTTTCTATCTTTAAAAATGTTTTTTCTAACCATCATCCCTCCTCTTCCTTAACTATCTTATCTTGCCCTTAACTTGTCTATGTTTTACATATTTTCTCATTATATTGCTAATTCTATTACCATCTAGCTTATTTGTTTTAGATTTTCCTCTCACCCTTCCTTTTCCTGCATTTTGCTCTGGGATAGAAGTTGTGCCACTTGGAGGTTATGCCAATCTCATTTGGTTCTCTTACAATACTCATGTGAATATCATGGATGCCACTACACATGATATAGCTTTCAAGTCCATTGTCCATGACTCTGGATAGGATAGGTTTAAAGTAAATCTTACATTGGTAGATTTATAGCTTTCCATTGGGGTTCCGTGTCTGCTCCAGTGATGTCTCAGGATACGATGTACTAAACTGAAGAATCAGATTTTTGTTTAGTTTCCTACTAGAATTGCAATTCCTGCTAGCAAATAGCAGGTGAAGACCACGACCAAGGAGCAGACAGACCTTTCCACAGTCACTCATTTGATCATAATCCCACACACAGATCACTCAGAAACTGCAGTGCTTTCCAAAAATTGGCCTACAAAGTTTTCCAGCTTTCATTGATGTGAGCGCATCTCACCAATGCTGTGAACCTTGTATTGGTTGCCAATAGATTTCTGAATAAAATTTAAGTGCTAATTTTGACCCATAAATCCTTATATCGTTTGATGCCAAGTTACCTGTCTACTTGTTGGAGCCAGTCTGGTCAATGTGCTTTAGCCAGGCAGTTGTCGTCTCCATTTTAGGGAGTAACTGCTTTTTGAACTTTTGGAGTGGCCTCCTACTAGATAGTCAGATTCACACTTCATTTATATAATTTATTGTTACATTTCTTTGCCATTCATCTTGTGGTTCAAGGTGACTCCTTTAAACTTTAACTATTTTCTGGAAGCTGCTCAAAGTGGAACTGTTCTGAAGGACCTCTGAGGTGTGATGCCATCATGGCTGGGTTTATAGATTAGTTTATAATATACTAGCTGATAACCCTTTGTTGCCCAGATATTTATTCATCCCAATCCTGTATTAGACAGGAAAAAGAATGAATTATATATATAGTATGAACCATGAAGCACCTTTCTTTCCTGTTGCTTCGGCCTCTTTTTAACCTCACACCCAACCTTTCATAAGGGAAGGCAAGAGGCTGACTCATCCTCTCATGAAAGATGGCCTCCAGGTTTATGTGTCTCCCACTGCCACCATTGGCTTCCACACCACATGATCCAACCCAAGCAATCAAGTCACACTCTGCTCCATGACCTACTGTAGCCAATCACCGAGGCTACCTCTGCATTCCGCTGAGCTCCCCTTGACCCACCTTGATGAGTGCAAGCACACACACACACACACACACATATGCAGGGGTGCTAGGGATGTCTTACCTCCACAGTATTTTTTTCCAGAGAATAAATCATCTGTGTATCAAGTTTGATTGAAATTGGTCAAGGCATTCCAGATTTATGCTGGAACACACACACACACACATCCATTTTTTATATATATATCACACACTTCCTGCACTGGCATGAAGCAGAAGGCACCAGCCTGAAGATGGTGAGTGGGATCTCGCCGAAACGTTGTGAAGATATTCTCAAACTTACATGGGAAAAGACCCGAACAGACCTAGACCTGCATACCTGTACCCATGAAAATCTACAAACACACCCACCCACCCACCCACATACACACACACATATTCTACAGTCTAAATTGTGTTTCAATTGGAATGTGGGTGCTTTAATTGTGTATTTCTATTGTGTATTCTTTTGGGTAATGGGTTATACCAGACCCAATGATAGCTCATTGATTGCTGAAAGGTAAAATCTCAAAAATCTTATACAAATGAATAAATGCTTTTAGTGTGGTATGGTGCCTCACATTTTTTGTATGTCATCTTGAAAAGAATAGTAAACAGAAACTTAAAACAATATGTGTACATACACTTCTAGAAGGGTACTGTCAAGGGCATGAGTGCTGCTTAACATCCATTGTTGCCAGTTCTTTCCAATAAATTCACTCCTCGGGCGTTTTTAAATGCCTCAGCTTTGCAGCAAAAATATAAATAAATTTAGCTCAGGAGGAAAAAAACATGTTGGCAGAGTTTACGAGAATAATAACTGAGTACAAGGAAAACAAAGTACCTATCTGTCTTCCACCAAGATTTTCTTCTGTGAAGGTTACATTAAACTTACCTAACATTCAAGTTTATGAAGACACTAGCTCTTGGTGAGGTAATATGTAGTTTACCCTTCATCCTACTTGAGTTAGATTAGTTCTGTTATTCAGTAGTTGATAAATAGTCCTGTCTTGTAACTCGAAGGGATTCTTTTCTCAAGGATATGTGTCACTGTTTTTCCTGCTCCCAATTATAATCTTAGCATCTGTACCCTTATCAGTTCCAAAATTAAATCACATGAAATGACTATTTATTGGGGTGGGATATGAGAAGGTCGATGATAACTTTTTTGGAGGAAATGGGAGAATGACAATTTGGATAGAGGTTTACTGTGTCCCTACATATTATTAGATATTTCAATCATTGAAACATTGAATTAATATTGAAGTAGGTGGACAGAGTATAAACATAGAGAGTTTTCTAGGAGCCACTGTCTACCTGGATGGCAAGAATTTGGAGAATTAATCATCAATCAAGTGAACTTCTCTGCCAGGTAAGGTAAATAATCTTTTTCTGAATTCATTTCTATAGGCTGAGGGGACTATACATTCTGGAGCTTGCAATTATGGCAGTGATAATTGATTTTACAGATAATGTGTATTGCAACATGATATACTGTATACGTTACTATGAACAGACTGCTGTCTTTGGTGAGTAATAATCTGCAATTTTATTACCAAGGAAGCCTTACTTTGCTTGCCACAATTAAATTTATTGATCTGAATTAAACTTACAGTTCAAAGGTAGAATTGGATTTTGTGTTGCATAAAATTACTTAAGCAAGAGTTCATAACCAGTGGTACTTTTATGCAGCTACTGTGGTTGCTGAATGCCAGATCACTCTGTAATAACCCTTTCCTCTTTTATGATATAATCACGGATGACTGGCACTTGTGCATGTATTACTATCAATAATATATGACATCAACTAAGAATCTGGGGCAAGAGTGGAAGTATGGTCATGGTTGTCTGGTGGCTTCCAGGGGTATTGCTTTACAGATAATTAGACATGATGCCTTATTTGTGAAATTGGGCTATAGCATCGGACTGCTATTTATATTCCAGTCTCTCTGCTACTGGAAGTCTTCCTCCTAGAGCTACTTGATTTTGTGACCAGGCTGGCAATGGAATTTCCCAAGCCTGTGATTCTGGGAGTTGGAAGCAACTTGGGAATTCATGGCTACTGTGGCAACCACAAAGTTGATCCAGATTACTGCTGTTCTAATATAGAAGAAGAAGTGGCAGAACCTGGGGGTGAGGGGGCAGTGTCAAAAGAGAAACCAGCCTAGAGTCTCCATATAGTTACTAATAGACTAAGTGCAACCCTTCTTAAATTCCATTGACTCTTACCTATTGCTAAATCCTAGTTGAGTAGATTCCTATGTGTAGGCATTAGTAATAATAACTGTTTAATTGGAACTTCTTGTGTGATCCTGTCCTATTGCATCCATGGACAGCCACTTGCCAACTCTCTTTTAGATAAATTGATCTTTCCTTTCACCCCTTTTGCCTAATTTTTACAGAGTGTTTCTAGAAAAGAGAGAATCTTGTTTGTGCTTAGCAACTGATTGCAGCACTTAATTTTGGAAGCTTGCCAACTACTTACCCAACTCTTTAGCCACCTCCAACAGAGAACTTTGCAGCTGGGCCTGAGTCAGCTTTGACCCTTGATAATTGTTGATTAAATCTGGATCTTGCTTTCAGGCAACTTTGGTTTTGTTCAGAAAATATAAAGTTTACACTTAATTTAATCCATAATTCTTTTAATTTCTTCAACAGCGATCTTAATAATCTTAATAATATTAATGTTGGAAGTAATCAAACTGGTTAATTTTGTCTTATTCAACCAGCTTCTCTTCTTCCTAGATAATAAACTCTTTTTACCCTGAAGTTAACATGCTCCCTATTTTCCCAAATGAAGAGATGCTCAGAGACCATGATACAGAATGTAGTTTCTTTGTAACATTTTTCTTCATTTAAAATTAAACAAAGAGCTTAATAAAATCAAACAGGTTTCTTATTGAGGCAGCAGAATCATTGATTCCAGATGGAATTACTGTTGAATTCTTAGGTCTCAGAATACGAGAAATGGTGAGCAGCCCATTCACATATTAACTTGTTCTGCTGAGATCCAGTCCCCATTTCTCCATAAGATGATCTATAATGAAAACCCTATACATATATACATACATGTATACATACATACATACATACATACATACATATATAGAAGACTTTCACATAAACTGGAGCCATGCTAGTATAGAAATATTTCTTGAACAGAGTAGTTGTGTTATAAATTGCCCAATGCTCCAAAATTCTTACTAATATTTCCAAATTGTTATCTTTAGCCTCTCATCTATAAATTCAAAACTTTGTTTGAAGAGATTTGTCTCTGTCTTTTCCCACTAGCTAGAGCATATCCTCTTTGCAATCAGACCTTGCATTTCTGTCATTCACAACTATTTTTTGTAAAGTGTTTAGCTAGAAGTGGGTTGTACTGTTTTAATATTTAGTTTTTCTTTATTATACATTATTGCCACCATTTTTAAAATAAAAAGTAGGGACATTTCTCCCATTTTTGATGACCTCTTAGTTGCAGCCCAGTAGTTCCTGCTAGATAATTGATTTATTGCTTAGTTTTGGGGTTTGTTCTTAATCTATTTAAATTGATTTTAAAATGATATTTAAGCGGCCATTGTTTAATTATTTTAATTGTTCTTAATTTATATTGTATTGATGTTGTTTTTATCGGCTGTAAACCACCCCGAGTCCTGCGGGAGAGGGGGCGGTATATAAATTAAATAAACAAACAAACAAACAAACAAACAGTTTAGGGCAGATAGGTTCTATGGTGATTCAAGATAAGAGGAGTTGATATAGAAAATGCCATTCAGGAAAGCGGTTAATCTTAGAATGGTAGAGCAATTAGGCCAGAAAGCAATTCACTACGTTTCTTTGAAAAAAGGAGCCAAACAAGGAAGGAAGAACAGAAGCAGGGCTGACTTAATGCATGGGCCTGATTGGCACTTGTCCATGGGTCCCACAAGCATAGGGGTCCCATACTGTTGGAAGTGCCAATAAAACAAACATATGTTTAATTTTATCGACCATTTACATTTTTATTCCTGTGAGTAGTTGTTATAGGGACCCTATTACACTGCTTTGTCCAGGGGCCGATAATGCTGTTAAGATGTCCCTGAACTGAAGCTCTACTTGGATGTACTAACTGAAAGCTCCTTGTATAATCATTTAGCTAAGAATCAGTCTTGTAGAACCTTTCTATCCTTGGTTATGCTAAAATATATTTTAAAAAATGTTCTTGCGTGTTTGTTCAGTCAATTCAGAGTACTCTTGACAAGGTCATCTTTGAAATTCTACCTGAAGATGGACAATAGAAGTAGAGATATTTGGACAATTTATCTGTCCATTTGTAACTCTTTGTAACTTCAGCTGAATACTTAAAAAATGTGGTATCATCATTAAAATTGTCCTTGATAAATGATGATTTAACATGCCTAAAATAATATTTTTTTCTATCATTTCTATATTACATATCTTACAATGGAGTTTATTTCTACGTATCCTCAAGGTTGGAATCTGTGGTTATATTCCCCGCCCCCCCAGTTGAATGATGCTCTATTTAAAAAGTTACTCCCCCACCAGCAGTATCTTATATTTAGGCTCACAGAGGCAACTGCTCAGTGGCATTCAAGTCTGCTGCCTCATCTTTGCATACAGTAATGAAGAAGGAAACCATTATGAAAAAGAGTAATTAAGTAAATATTATTTCTTAACTACACAGAGGATTTAAATTATTACTTATCTGCAGTATACAAACAAGTCTCTGCTAATGATATTAATGCTGTGAGTGAAATTAGAAAGAGACTCCCAGCCCACACATAAAGAAAGCAGGGATGCATTTATATACAAAATAAGCTATGAATTGTAATTGCATCAGCGGCGTCCCTGTAGTCTTTAAGTTTCCACCCTTGACCTAGCATCTATCCAGATATTATAACCCAAATATTTCAACAGTATTTGCATAGATTAGTTGTGAAGAATGTAATAGGAATCACTAGGAGGACCAGGCTGAATTCTAAACAAACAAACATAAAGAATTGTGATATTTTAAAATTTTGTTTCACTCAATTCCTTTCAATTTAATTTTCAGGGAAATAATATTTGTTCAGAGGACTATAAATTTACCATTAAAGTAGCTATCTCATACTTCACATCATTAATAGACTCATATCCTTAATATAACAGAAAAAAAAGGGGCAACTATGGGAAAATTAATGTAGTATGAAACGATGCATTGCATTGCGCTCATGTCAGAAGCGCTGGGGTTCTTCCCAGTTGAAAACATTACCCAGTGACATCACCATTGTTCAGGGAATGCCTAGTTGGGAAGTCCTTTCATTTGGTCCAGCTTCTAGACTCGTTTGATTTCATTTGGTCCAGCTTCTGCCAGGAGTCCCCAGCTGGACCAAATGACAGGAGCTCCCTCCCTCCCATGGCAGCAATCCGGTCTCAATCACAGGTTTGCTGCTTGTCAACCCAGCATCTTAACCACGTGAACCACTGTGCTTCCCATGAAAAAGTAAAGAAAAAAACTATGCTTAGACTTGTTTGCAAAGATTTGTGCCTTATGGATCAAATACAGATATTCTGTAATGACAACCTGGAGAAGCAAATGGAATAATAAGGATAAGTTAGCCTTATATCTCTTTTTTCCATCAGGAACTCAGAATGCTATATGATTCTAAGTCTTTCAGTGCCTTACATAACAACTGTCTGAAAAGGTTGGGATAACTTAGTAAAAAATGACTGGAATAGAGACTTGGTTCTGCATCTTAGTCCAACATCCTACGGGACCGCCTGTTGCCACCTTCAGCCTCCAACCGACCGGTGCGTTCCCACAGGGTTGGTCTACTCGGGATTCCATCGTCAGGACGATGTCGCCTGACCACCCCGAGGGTTCGGGCCTTCTCTGTGGCAACGCCCACCCTCTGGAATGAACTCCCCCCGGAGATTCGCATCATTCCAGATCTCCAGGGTTTTCGACGTGCCCTTAAAACCCATTTATTTCAACAAGCTGGCCTAGCCTGATACCTCAG
>JAEANM010014412.1:0-14010 GCA_017656035.1 Myanophis thanlyinensis
ATCAGCCGAAGGCCCCGGGACCGAGAACACACACTACCTGGGGAACGGGAAGTACTTTGGGGGTCGGAGCAAACCACTGTGTGCAACCAACGGGGACGTGCTCCCGGAACCCGATGTGGTCCCCTGTACCCGCCATAGTTGCCCCTCCCGCCGACCGTGCTAATAAATCGCACCTCACCCCCGGGATCCCAAACCTCCCCGACGTGCCCAATCCTTGGCCTAGCCTTGACCTCAATAGAGTAGTCCCCCAACCCCGTCCCTTCAGCTCCCTCCCTAATGCTCCATCTCTCTTGCACTCAAATGTTTTTGAATACTTGTTCACAAAATGCCTTTACAGAGAGATGAATAGGGAGGAATATTGGATTGAAGGATTGAGGTAACCTACAAATCAATCTAACCTTTGTGATTATTCCTCTCAATTGCTGCCATTTGGATGGATGGTGAGATCATGGGGATATACAATTTGTGAGATACAGCAGGAAACAAGATTTATATGACATATTTCTTTTGTTTAAAAACAAAGTTATTTCTTGTGCAGAAAATAACATGCTAACCACAATCTTAATATTGTTTAGTGTAGAAAGATTGCCGCAAATTTATGCACAAGTAGTATTACAATCATATTTGTAATAGTAATAATTATTATCATTATTGTTAATCACAAAATTAGCCAGATGTTTAGATTTGTTTTGATTTAGATTGGTTTTGGGATTTTCATCCACCTATCAAGTTCTTGTTGAGGACCTTGAATAGGCAGCTGTTGATGCTTGATATTGTTAAAGGTATTGTCACAGAATGTAAACTGTTCTAAGTAATGCTGCCTTTTACAATTGAATGGCAGGAATTTGGCAATGTCAATTGTGTTCAAATAATGCTCTAGTTGTTTTGGATCAAGCCTAAGGCACCAATTAACCACTGCTGCTATCTTTGCTTTCTATTACAACCATCATTCTATTTCTTTCTGCAGGTCCTTATACTTTGATTTTCTCCAGGTTTTTTTTTTCTTCTATTCCAGATACTATTATCTGACATTTTTATCCTTATCAACAATGGCTAAGTCTGGAGTGTTATATAGAAGTGATTATCTGTTTGAATTATAAAGTCCCAGACAACTTTAGTTTCTTCATTTTCTATTATTTTGTCTATCTATACTTGTTCTTGCTTATGGGCAAATAGTATTTCTTGCAAGTCTTCAAATGCACCTATGTTGTTACTTTGTCATGCCATTGTTTGTTCTCAAGATCTGTGTGGTCTTTTTGCAGCAACTATCTAGAAGGTGCTCTACTATTTCTTCAGCTTCTTTTCAGATGTGACATTTCTGCCTGTTGCTGTTTTATCAATTCTAGTTTTGTATACATTTGTTCTTAAGGCTTGGCAAATACTAGTAGTGTGTCTCCTTGAAATTCAATCAAGAAAATTCCTTTCTTGATATTAACCTAGCCCAGTCTATCACTATTGATCAGCAACTATGTTTTCCATTGGGCCATTGATCTTTGCTCCAAATGAATCCAAAATACATTCAAGTTGATCTTTCTTCTCTTGCAATTTTCCAAAAGCACTTTCTGGATTAGGAGCTGATCTTTTATTTGTCTGCTCTTTGGGACATTTCTTTTTTGCTCAGGTGGAAAGAGAAATCACAGCTGCCAATCAACAAAATATGCATGCAAATCAAAGCAGTATGCTTTTTGTAATTGATAGATGGACATTTTGTCAAAGCACTTATTCTCTAAGTGCCATTCATGATTTTTCTAATATGGACAAAGTTTGCTGATAACTACTAGGACAACCATTCTTATTAGTATTAGTAGCAATAGTAATAAAAATAGTAGTAGTACAAAATTTGTAAAATTGGTGTCAAGGAATCTTAAATATATAGCAAAATTAAAACTTAAGCCTTATTATAGGCTTTGCATTGTGAATGCCTCCTCCCCAATTTCAGAAAAAATATGTCTATCATCCAAATGTATGACACATACTCATTCAATCTGAACTATTCACTTTGCCCTACCAATAATGTTAAATATGTTGGGGTACATAGCATCTATGATCTAGTAGCAAAGTAAAATAAGAATAAGAATAATAAAACCATTAATTTTGGAGAAGAATGTTGTTCTTCCCTGTTTTCATACTTAATAAAATAAAATACAGGAAACATTTGATATTACAATGTTATGCATTTTCCCAGAGATGTGTATGCAAAACTGTTCAAATTTCTGCTGTTCTTTGGAGAATAATACTTACGTAGTCCTACATGTGGTCTTAAGAATAAAATAAATGTAATGCATATTTCTGTCAATAGATTGGTCATTCTAAATATCATAGGCTAAGTCACTGAAGACCTATATTATGCTGGGATTTCAAATGAGAATCTAATGTGTTTTAATAATAAAGTATTGACATTGGATTTCTCATTTTATACTTAATGTACTTACATATGCATGGAAAATAAGACTAAAAAGTATTTTGGGCTATCCTGGAGCTAAACTTACCCTGTTCATTACGTTACCTCTGTAGGCCTCAGAAATGCATCTTCCTAGATTCTTGGAGCAGACTTCATTTGAGTTCATGGTTTGGAAGACATCTTTTCCTGATGAACTAAATTCAGAAAAGACAAAGGAGTGGTATACCAATGACTATTTTCTGAACTCATGTGAGTCAAGGATGCATCAGGCACACTGTATTTAAATACATTTTATTTGAATAATATTTCAGTAAAACTTATGAAAATTGGCTTTTGCTTCAGAAAGTCAAGAGAAATGCTAAGCTAACCCAACTAAAATACTGATCAGCTATTGGCAACGTTATCATATTTTGCTTCACCTCTTTCAGTAAATTTCTCTAGGTTCTATTGACCAGAAATTCTTGGGAACCAGGAAAATGCAATAGAAAAGATAAGCTTTTCCTACACCAGTCTTAGTTATCTTTGTATGTGACTGGTTTCTCAAGTCCCTTTCTCTTTTATTTAACTGTGTTGTGTATAAAAATGTTGGCTTTTCATTTTCTTTTTTCCTTTTAGTCTTTTTCCTATTGAGCTTCTGTCTCTGAAACCTGATGCTGGTATCCAGAAGTCTTACTCCCACCTATTCCAAATGATTTCCCTTAGGCATAGAAAAGGAATTATGCAAATTATGTAAGAGACATGCTTCCTTTCTTAAAAACTGCACTGTGAGCGGGTTTTTTTTACTGCTAAACCCCACACCATGTTTGCTCCCTCTATAAAGCCTAATTATTTTTTCCTCAACAATTGCTGTTTTCTTCTTTACTGCTATTCCCCATTTTTATTTATTTTATGTATTTAAAAGACTTATATAGCCACCTACAGTATCTTATGTGCCATAACCCTGGGTGGCTTTACAGTCCAAACATAAAAAAAAACTGTAAAAAAAACAATTTTCAGTTTCCCAAAAGGCGAACACTCCACTGTATATCCACATTCAATTTACAGAACTCCAATCTCATTCTGCCCTAAATAATTGACTGTTTCTTCCTCCATTAAGAAATTCATAGATGTTTTCATGTTTTCATTGCTATTCCCTCAATGCTGTTTATTATTTTAGATAGGATTTTGCCTGCTGAATGTTATTTCCACATAGCTATTTTTCTTTTTTCCTTTTTACTGATATTTCCTATTGATATGATTTTAGTGCATTGTTTCTAAAAACCTGGCTCCTTTTTTCAAAGTATGGGCAATCACTAATTTAGGTTCTTATTTGCTCTGGGATGCATTGTTTTTAAATACTCTTTACTTTAAAATATTGCTTACATACAAGTCTCTGATGAATAATTTGTATATAACATAGTACAGAGGTCTATCTTGCCTAAGATATTATTTTCCCATGATAACTATCAAGTCATCTCTGTAAACATCAGAGGATTCAAATTATATTTGCTGGATCAATAACAACAGATGAAACTCTGAACAAAGCAATCTTGAAAGAAAATACAGTCATCAAACTTGGAATAAGGGATCCAAGGGGTTCTTTCCTATGCTTTGAATTTTTCTTAATATTTAGTAATGCGTTTAGTAATTTAGTAATGTATGAGTAAGTGGAAAGGATACTTATCAAAATTGCAGATGACAGATAATAATTGTGGTGGATAAGGTTTAAATAAAACCTTAACAGATTAGAAAAGTATGCTAAATAAATAGAATAAACTTTAATTAAATCAAATGCAGTGTTTTTCATGTACAAAAAATTAATTAACTGCATAGCTGTCGGATGGAAAATATCTACCTTGACAACAATATGGATGAAAATATTTTTATAATAGATTAAACTGAATATGAATTGTTTGCAAATGCTTTTTTTTTTTTAAAAAAATAGAAATTCTAGAATCACTTCTGGTGGGATGGACAGCTATACAATTTTGATAAATACATTTTCCCAACCACAATAAATATTAGTCTACTACATTGTGCATTGCTCAAAACTTTATTTCTTTTTTAAAACTTCATTTTAAATATTTTGCCTAATTTTGAATCCAATTTTTTTAAAAAATTCAGAGAAACTGGAAGGTACCAAGATTATTGGAAATATTATTATTTGTAATGTAAATCTTATGAAAATATATTAATTGAATTTGGTGTATTAGACTAAGATAAGATGTAAGATAGGAGTGTGATAATTTTTTTCTAACAATCTGAAAAAAGTATTAAATAGTAAAGGCCAAGACATTCTTTAACTTTTTAAAGTGAAGGACATGAAAATATATATCTTAAATTACAGGAAGTCATACTCCAATTGAATGTTAAGAAACACTTCCTAATGGTATGAGAAATTTGACAGTGAAACCAATTACTGAGGAAGTTAGATAGTTAGTTTTCCTAGACGTGTTTAAGCAAAGACAGAAAGCATATATCAGTGATAGTTGTCATGATTTTTATTCCTGCACTGAGGTGGAAGTTCAGTTTGATAGTCTAAATAATGTCTTCCAACTATAATTTTATAGATTTGTATTTTCCCCCATTCAAGAATTTACTATTTATTATTTAATATTACATATACATTAACAAAGATTAATTACACTGTGTAACAAATTTTCAAAAAAAATCTGTTTCTGGTTTCAAATTATTGATTTCTGGTTAATTGAGCAGCAAGTATGTAGAAAATAGTCGTTAGACCCTCAAAACATCGCTTTTGTGGCCGAGGAGCAAGGAGAGCGCTTTCATCAGGACATGCAGCATTTTGAATGTCGCTACCAGGGAACCTACAATGAACACATGATGGGAGACTATATTTGGGGACTTATTCGTGAAAGTGATATGAGATACTCTTGCAAATCTCGCAAAACTACACATTTCTAGCTTCCTTGTCATCAATTTGTGGATATTTGGTTAAAATATACTTTTGATTTAAAATATACGGTAATGTTTCTTTTTTCTTTAAATAAAGATACACTTGAAAATTTGTACGTTTAAACCTTAATTACAGTATGTAAATTTCAACTTCTCATTCTCCTGACCACAAAAGCGATGTTTTTGCAGGGAAGTAAGGTTTTTTTCATGTTTCTTTGATAGAATCAATTAGAAAATTACATTGATTACTCAGAAACAAAAATTGTGTTACACTGTGTTATTCATTGTACATATACCCAACAACCAATAACATATAGGAGTCATTAGCGCAGTTAAAACTTGGTTGAAAAAGAGTTGCTATCGTGGAAGATAGAGAACTGAATAAATAAATAGAAATTAAGAATGTAAATAAGTTGCTCCTACAGCTTGAGCCAGTTTGAGGTGAAGACCTGGAAGATGAAAGGGTTTCTGTTAAGAGTTCGATAGGAAATAAGGTAGACCAGTAATCACTCCAACATTTATTTGCTAACAAACAGGCAAACAAAGCTAATAAGAGACATGCTGTGGCTGCTTTCTAAAACCAACCAGCCTGGCACATGCTCAGCTGTTCTCAGCTGACAGCTCCCTTTTATAGCCGGCTGTCAACTGAATCAGCCAATAGGAACGCTGTTTTGTCCTGCCTAATCAAAAACTATTTACACTCATAACACTCCGTTATCCCCGGATGGCACATGTGTAGTCCTGTAGATAGACAGGGTGCTGCCTGACTCTTTCATATTGATGCAATTGGCCTTCATGAGCAGTTTGGGAAGATCTGGCTGTTGGTTCCCTGGTGTTAACTAATGGTGATGTGGAAACTCCTTCCCTTATAATTGCCCTATCAGCTTCTACTTGGACTTTAATAAGTAGTTTAGACCCTTTGATTACCTCGGTGTCTGGGGCAGTTTTTGGTTTTTGTTTTTGGAATTTCTATTTCTATTGGGCCACCCAGAGATGGTGTAGGTGACTTCTTAATTGGTCTATGTGATGGTGCCATATTTTGCCATCTGTCATTTTTACTACATATGATTTAGGACCAAATACTTTAAAAATTTGTCCCTGTATCCATATGGGTTGCCCAGAATAGTTTCATGCACAGACACTATCCCCTATGGTAAACATCCGAGTTCTGCTTGTAGAATCTAGTGGTGTGTCAGGGGCACAACTGGGGTGCGTCCTGTCCAAATTAGTATGCAATATTCTTCCCATAAGTAATTCAGCTGGGCAATGATTTGTAGCTGCACTAGGAGTGATGTGTTGGGTTAGCAAATATTTTGAGATTTTTGTGTGCCAATCACCAGGACCAGTTTTTCCATAGCATCCTTGGTTGTCCTTATCATTATCTCTGTCAATCCATTCCCCTGAAGATGATAAGGAGCAATACCCAATCTATTAGAAATAGCTCAAAAGGTGTCAGGGTAAACTGTGGCCCATTTTCAGATACTATGAGATCTCATAACCCATGAGTGGTGAATATTTTCCGCAGCACCCTGATCACAGCTTCAGTATTTGTGGAAGGCATGAGAGAGACTTCCAACCATTTAGAAAATGCATCTATGACTATGAGAAAAGTTTGCCCCTGAAAGAGGCCAGCTAAATCAATATGAAGTCTAGACCAAGGGGTTTTTGTGTTCTCCCATTTGCTGTAGATAGCTCCTGGGAGTGCAGGTCTGGAGGATTGACAAGGTTGGCACTGCATAACCCATGAGGCTATCTCTTGATCTATACCTGGCCACCAAACATAGCTACGGGCCAATGCCTTCATTTGTTCTATACCCAGGTGTCCCTCATGCAATGCTTTAAGTACCTGTGTTTTTAACCCCATAGGTATTACAACCCAACTACCCCATAGAATGCACCCCTGTTGGGTGGCCAGTTCTTGTTGTCTATTTTTAAAAGGAACAAATTCTGCATTAACATTCCCCTTGGACCACCCCCTTAACACCCAGTCCAATGTTTGCTTTATTGTTGGATCCTTGAGTGAAAGTCTTGTGATGTCTACAGCCATTAGTGGTGCTGGGAAACTGACAATTTGGAAAATTCTTGTTGATGGATCTGGGTCCTCTACTTGTATGGGAAGTGGGCAGCGGCTGAAGGTGTCTGCATGCCCTAACTACTTCCCTGCCCTATGCAACAGTGTATAAAAGTAAGCTGCTAAAAAGACTGTCCATCGAGTTATGCATGGAGATAAAACTGAGATGTTTGCTTATTTCTAGCCAATAACCCCAGAAATGGCTTATAGTCAGTAACTAAGTCAAATTGACAGCCATATAAGTATTCATGAAATTTTTTAACACCTGCAACCATAGCCAATGCTTCTTTGTTAATCTGACTATTTTTCCTATCTGCTGGAGCTAAGGTCCTGGAAAAAAAAAAGATTGGTGCTTCCAGTCCATTTGGAAGCTTGTGAATCAATATGGCTCTTACTCCAAAAGGGGAGGCATCACAACAAAGTACTAAAGGCAGATCTTTGTTAAATTGCATTAGGACACTATTTGAAGTCAATTGTGCCTTAACAGTGTTAAATGCAGCATCTTCCATTTTGCCCAAAACCCATGGTACAGTTTTATTTAATAAACGGTGAAGTGGTTCCACCATGGAAGTTCCAGGAATGACTGGAGGTCAATTTTGTTTAAGGGTGTTGATACGTTTTTAATTGCATGGATTTTTTATTCTGTTGGGTGTAATCAATGAAATAACCCAAGAATTCTACTTTTTCAACTGCAAATTTACACTTGTCCTGCTTTACTTTGAGCCTTTCTTGTCATAAACAGTTAAGAACTGCTCGCAAACAGTCAAAAACTTATTTCTTGTTGATAACTGATATGATAATGTCATCAAAATAAGTGACAATGCCTTTAATTCCTTGGAGCAAATGCTCCATAATTCTTTGGAAAATGCCTGGGGCAACATTAACCCCAAATTGCAGTATTTTACATTTAAAAGCCCCACAGTGTGTAATTATAGTCTGAGCTTATGCTGTGCTGTCAGTTACTGGAAGCTGTTGATAATCTTGTACTAAATCTAACTTGGTGAAAATTTTGGCATTTTCCATAGAATGTAATAGATGGTGAAGCACAGGAACTGGGTATGCATTTGGCTGTAAAGCCTTGTTTATAGTACATTTGTAATCTGCACAGATTCTTATTGATCTATCCAGTTTTATGGGTGTCACAATAGGAGTCTCCCAACTGATGTGATTAATGGGCTCAATGACGCCTTGTGCTATTAATTTGTCCAATTGTTCATCTACCTTGGGTTTCAAGGCAAGTGGCACCTTCCTTCATTATAGACAAATAGGGGTGATCATGAGACCTAGGTTAAAGACATTGGCCTTCCCATGTATTTTACTAGCTCTCTATTAAAAACACCAGCAAATTCATTAATTAGGGCATCTGTCTGTTGGTTGACAATGGAGTTTATTGCACTGACAGCTAATCCCAAAGATTTAAACCAATCCATACCTAGTAAACTAGGCAAACACACATCAACTATTATTAATGGTAGACACCCTGTAATGGTCTGAAAACTTACTTTAAGTTTTGTCTTACCAAGAATGGGAATGCTTTTTTCTTGATAATCTTGCAGACAAAGAGAACACTCTCAGACGCTTCTTCTGGATATTCAGGGAACCAGGCATTTAATGTTGCTCCATGACACAATGGAGAAGGAGGATCCTGTATCCACTTCTATTTGGCAGAGTGCTCCTTCTATATTAACTGTGACATGTATTTTCTTACCCCAATCAAAACTGGATTGGCTGATCCTTACTTCTTTTTCATGGGTGCTTTTGCCAATTGTGAAACAATCTTCCTTTCTTTGTTGTCCTCTTTTCGTGAACTGATAAACTCTGGTATGACTTGGTTGACTTGCTCGGCAGGTCAAGATGTCCTTTCCTTTGAAATCTTGGGCAAGTGGCATTGTGGAATCTGCATATGCTTCTATGATGATTTCTGCCGCAATCTTGATAATAATTTCTTGGTACATTGGTTTGTGCCTCAGATGGTTCATGGCTTTTCTTTCTTCCAGCAGACCGGAGGCAATTTACTTCATCATCATCATCTGGATATTCTTCAGTATCCTAACTGCCCTGATGAATAGATGTGGTACTTTTCCTGGCAGCTAGATTACTTGAGCTCTGGATCTCAGCTGCTGAGACACTTGACATTTCGGCAGCATGTGCTTCATCTATAGCAGATTGAAAAGTGAGATCAGCTTGGCTGGAAGCCGATGCTGTAATTGAATGTCCCGTAAACCACATACCAATTTTTCCATCAGTCTGTCTTCTAAATCTCAGAACTCGCAGTGTAGGGCTGCCTTATGAAGCACTGTGATGTATAACCCTATGGATTCACCTTCCATCTGATATCTTCTGTGAAATGCATGCCTGCAGGCTATGTGGGATGTCTTTGGAGCATAATGCTCCATAATCAGGATGATCTGAAGTGTTTCCCATGAAACATCTTGAATTGTCTGGGATGCGATTAGTGCTTCTGTCATGTCAAAAATTTCTGCCCCACAGGAACTTAGAAAATGCACCCTTTTTCAATTGGCAGGAACTTTGGTGAGGTTATTTTCTTCTGGATGACACTCAAACTGGTGGATATATGAGTCCCATGACTCATCAGCTGGGCAGGATGAGGCAAAGGAGGGTATTGCTGCCATTTGCACTAATTTGGCCAGTTGGTTTTGCTTAACTGAGCAGTCTGTTTACCTGAGATAACATTAGTTCATTTACAGTGACTAGCTCCTATAAGTGACAGCTCTGAGCAGTCTGTTTACCTGAGGTAATGTTAGTTCAGTCTCAGTGACTAGCTCTGTGGTCTCCTTAAAATCCCACATTCGTTGCCATTTGTTAAGAGTTCGATAGGAAATAAGGGAGACCACTCCAGTAATCATTCTAACATTTATTTGTGAACAAACAGGCAAATAAATCTAACAAGAGACATGCTGTGACTGCTTTCTAACACCAACCAGCCTGATACATGCTCAGCTGTTCTCAGCTGACAGCTCCCTTTTATAGCCGGCTGTCAGCTGACAGTCAGACAATAGGAACACTGTTTTATCCCACTTAATCAGCGGACCAGACAGAATACTATTTATACTCGTAACAGTTTTTTTTTCTTTTCTCAAGGATTAAAGATTAAAAAATGATGTTAACATAAGATAAGACATTATAAAAGGAATAGGTATTGTGTATTATGGGTTACAAGAACAGTGTGGAAGAAGAAAGTAAGAAGCAGAAGTTCAGCCTGCTGAGATCATGGCAAAGAAGGACAAGAAAGAAGGGAGAGAGGAAAGGTGCTTTGAATAGGCAGAACTGGGAAATCTTTTTTGAAAGAGGACACAAGAAAAGACTCAAGAGAGATAGGAATGAAGTCTGTCTGCACAAGTCTAAACCTTGCTAGAAACTGCATATAAACTATTGAGAAGACAGCAATATACAGAAAATCTCTGCAAGCAAAGAAATGTAAGAAACAGTGTTCCACTTATAAGTTACTGTGAGAAGATCACACAGACTGACTAGAAGCAATGGCACGACAAAGTAGGAGCAATGATGCATTGGAATTTCTGAAATAAATATTATTTAGCTGCAAGAAAAAAACACAAAATAAATAGAACAATAGAAAATAAAAACCCTAAAATGTTCTGGGACTTTAAAATTCAAACAGACAAGCACCTGCCACATAACTTTCCAGACCTAACCATTATTCATTAAAAAAAAATCTGGATAGTAGATATGGTAGTATTTGGAGAATGCAAAATAGAAAGAACTAGCGAAAACCACGACATACAAAGACTTGGAAATAGAAACAAAATGATTGTAGCAGAAAAAAGCAAATCTAGTAATAGGTGCCTTGGGTACAATTCCAAAACACCTGGAGCATCACTTGAACACAACTGACATTGACAAAATTTCCATCTCCAATTGAAAAAGGCAGCTTTTTTTGGGGGGGGGGGGGACAGCTTATCCTGTGACAATACTTTTTACACCATCAAACAACATCTGCCTATCCCAGATTCTAGGGAATGATTTTATAGGTGGATAAAAATGCTGAACCAGGTCAAACATTTGGCTAACTGCATAAAATAAAATACCTGGCACAAAAGTATATGCAATGTCTAGTTCATAGACAAAAAATTGGAAAACCATCAGCCCCAGATGAGTAACCCTTTGCTTGCAAACCTGTGCTGAACAACTGGCCCCCATCTTCAACCACATCTTTAATAAATCACTGAAGATTTGTTATGGCGCTCCTTGCTTCAAATACTCAGTCATCCCAGTTCCACAGAAATCCTCCATCAATTAGCTAAATGACTACAAACCAATTGCTCCAACATCTTACTTTTGAAGAGGTTAGTGCTGGCCCACCTGAAAGTCTATCATTTTTCTGGTTTGGTACAGCAATGAAACAGGATAGGTACTGACTCCAATGCATAGTTAGGACTGCAGAAAGATTAATTGTAACCAGCCTGCATTTCATAGAAAACTTGTACATTGTGTATGTCAGAAGGAGGTTTGAAAAAATGCCTACAGACCCCTGACAGTCTGGACATAAAGTGTTTCAGGTCCTCCCCATGGGATGCTGGTATGGGGCACTGTATGTCAAAACAATTAGACACAGGGACAATTTCCTTGTGACATCACTCTGCTGAACTCCTAATTCTCATAGTACTGTCTAATGTCTATATACATTTTCCTATGTTATGTGGCTGTAGCATTAATAGTATCTTTCTTATCTTCTTTACTATCCCTCTTATTATTATTATTATCAGTCTGTTGCTCTGCTGCATATACATTGAGAGCTTGTGCATTGAAGATAAATTCCTTGCGTGTCTAATCTAATCACATTTGGCCAAATAAAGTACTCTACTCTACTCTACTCTACTCTACTCTACACTACTCTACTATATTATTTACAGTGGAATGATATTATCATACTTGCCTAAAACAATTTATATCCGCAGCATATAATCAAGTAGTTTCTTTAGAATAGCAATGTTAAATTATTTTGTAATCTCAGGCATCTTTTCTAATTTCAGCAGTAGGCATCACAGTTCCTTAAATTAAATATCCTCCATTTGCTGCCTTTTCATGAAATTCTAATCTGCCTGAAAAGTAACTTCTGCCTCATGATTACACCAGCTTTGCAAATGAAAATTGAATGGGTATGCATTCTCTTTTTGATCGCTGAGTATGTTTCAAGAAATCATCTGTCATGATTAACCAGATTCAAATTCAATGATGTTCTATGTTCTAATGAGCCAGTGCACCAATGTGATAAAAAGACATATTATGCTAGAATATGTTGTGCCTCTGTTAGTGGATTACAACATTAAGTTTATTTTACTTTGCATAATATTTAGATATGTAAATCACTCACCACAGGATCAATTACAGCTATTTTGTGCTTTTGTGTCCATGTGCGTAGTTTAGAATGCATTATCCATTTTGTCCATTTAGAAATCTCTTTAGTTGTTGACTTGGAGTTGCTTTGTTGCAATATTTATAAGCTTCTTTTCATGTGTTTTTAAAAGAAAAGTGAATTAGCCAAATAATGAAGTTAAAATTACAATCTGTTTGATAACTGTTTGAATAAGGATTCTTTTTTTTTTTAAGGGCTATTTTTCCAGAGCACTTTGCAAACCACATTCTTTTAGCAAAAACCATTCATTTTATTACTTGTAAAGATAAAAGCCTAATTAAATGTTACATAGCCTTTCTGTAAATCAAAAGCAGCACTAATCATGACTGCCATACTGCTTACAAAGTTATAATGCAAACAAGTCTAAAGAATGAGAACAAGCTTCAGAAAGGAAAGAAAAGTGTGCTGGAATTTCATAGCTGGTATCTTTTCAACTAAGATCAGGGGGCATACACAAGGTTGATCAAGCATTATTTTATAAGGATAAACTTTGAAAGAAATGTGGGAAATTGCAGTTATTGACAATTGTAGACCACCCAGGCATCAAAGGCATTGAACCACTAGGACTGGAATACTGCTGGTTAAAGCATTTTTTTTTTTTGTAATAGAAAAAAAGTTATAATGCTTAGGACATTTTAATTTGAGTAAAATGGGTAAAATGTAGAAAAAATGCTATAGATAAGACAACATTTTACAGGTTATACAGCTCATATCAGTAATAGAAAAGGGTTTTATACCTGAATTTCAGCAGAAATGATGTAATGTGGTAAAATACTAATGTATTCTATTTTGTGGTAGGATTTCAAACTGAATATTTTATTTGGCCAAGTATGATTAAGCACACAAAGAATTTGTCTCTGGCACAGAAGCATTCATTGAATATGCAAAGCAACATCACAATGATAACAATAATGGGGAAGAAGATAAAGAACATAATAAGAAGGAACATTATTATATGCAAGCCGCACTACATGGGTTAATTAGGCTGACCATATTTGATAAACAAAAAAAGAGGATGGGGGGCGTCGGCGGGGGGGCGTCAGCATCGGCCGGGGGGGCGGGGTGTCGTCGCATCATTGGGGGCGGGGCGTCGGCATCAGGGGGGCGGGGCGTCAGCGGCAGGGGGGGCGTCAGCAGCGGCAACGGCGGGTGTCAGTGGGGGGTGGCAGCGGCAGCAGCGGGCGGGCGGCGGCGGCAATGGGGGGCGGCGGCAGCAATGGGGGGCGGTGGCAGCGGGGGCGCAGCGGC
>JAEANM010014413.1:0-14010 GCA_017656035.1 Myanophis thanlyinensis
CGCCCCCGTTGCCGCCGCCGAAATGCCCCCTTTGCTGCCGCCGAAATGCCCGAAATGCCCTCGTTGCCGCTGCCGTCCCCCCGTTGCCACCGCCGTCCCCCCGTTGCCGCCGCCGGCCCCCCGCTGACACCCGCCGTTGCCGCCGCCGCCCCCCCGCCCCCCCGATACCCCGCCCCCAATGATGCCGACGACGCCCCCCCCGGCCGACGCCCCCCTGCCGATGCCCCCCCATCCTCTTTTTTTGTTTTTCAAATATGGTCAGCCTACAAAAAAAGCATGACAAAGTAGTAACAATGGTCACCTGGAAGATCTGCAAGAAATAGTGCACCATTTGCCTGCCATCAAGCACTGGTGGAACCATAAAACAGAGAAAGTAATTGAAAATGAAGAACTAAAGTGACCTGAGACTTTAGAATCCAAACCGTTAGGCATCTGCCACATAATACCCCAGACTTAACAAGTGTCAATAAAAAAGTCAAAAAAAGTCTGGATGGTGAACATAGCAGTACCTAGAGACAACAGAAGAGAAGAGAAAGAACCGGAGAAGATAAGAAAATACAAAGACTTGTAAATAGAAATAAAATGACAAAAGAAAATGAAAGTGATACTTTTAGTAATAGGTGCCCTGGGTACCACTTTAACACCACTGGCATTGACAAAATCACCATCAATCAATTGCAAAAGGCAGTTTTACTCAGAACAGCTTACATCCTGCAACCATACCTAATAGCATCAAACATCAACATCTGCTTATCCCACATCCTTGAGAAGGACTTGATAGGTGGATAAAAATGCCAAATTTAGTCTAAACATCTGGATGACTGTGCGACAAATCATAAATCTAATTTCAGTTGCAATCATAGGTCATAGTTCATCCATATGTTGAAGACATAGCAATGCATCTTTAAAAACCATAATCAGCTGTTAGCATAATTACAGCCCTTATAAAATATATATTTACTACTGTATTCTATTGAATGTATTTTTATCATTGAGCATAACCTGGAGATGCATTACAAGGGCTTTTAAATATTTCAAATAAACAGTCATCAAATAAATGAACAGATGCATGATAATATGACTAAAATCCATTAAATAATTATAGAATTATATAATCCATTAAATGAGAGCCAGTGGTTGGTATAGTGGTTAAGGCGTTGGCCTAGAAACCAGGAGATTGAGTTCTAGTCCGACTTCGGGCATGAAAAACCAGATGGGTGACTTTGGGTCAATCACTGTCTCACAGCCCAACTCACTTCACAGGGTTATTGTGTGTGGGGGGGGGGGGGAAATAAGAGAAAAAAGAGATCTTGGTATATTTGCTACCTTGAGTTGTATATGAAAAAAAAAAAAGGACAAGATAAGCATCTGAAAAACAAATACCAAAAGTTAAAAACCAACCCCAAACATAATTTAATAAACTAAAATACAATTTTAAAACATGCAACTCAGATTTCTAAAAGTACATTCAGTGTTTTATTAAAAATAAATTCTAAGACAGTCCTTCACTTGTGAGTGAGTAATATAACCTATAATAAAAAGGAATAATGTAAAAAATTAACAAACAGTCATCTAGAATAATCCTGAGAAGGTATTCATTCTATTGGTGAATTCATACTGAAAAAAGTCCCCTGAAATTTAGTTGGTTTTTATTAAGTTAACATTCTGATTCTTAAGAGACATACTGTATTGTTTAAGTATCTTCCCTAGATGTCTTTGTTCCTCTGTCCTGTAATTAGCTTTATATCTCAATTCTTTCACATGAATATTCTAAACAGCTCTTAGAAACCGATCAAGAGACATCATTGTTAATCCCAAAGCATGTGTCAATTTAGATGAAACTCAGATATGTGCATAATGACTTGGGATGGTATGCTTTCTACTCCCATGCATACAATCCGTAATAAAACCACAATTTCTGCACAATATATGTTATGAAAAGAATTGTAGAACTCTGTAATTTGGAGGGGGCCATTTAAGCCGTTAAATCCAACTAATTAACTCAGTGCAGAAAATTACTGCCTATTTATCTTGCATCAAATATAAAATCTCACCACTAAATGCATGGGTGGCCTGGATTTCTATTAGCTGTGTTTATAATTTCAAAAAACATATTCATGCAAAAATATGCATATAGCACATTTAATTGTACTCATATCAGCCCCACTAGGTAGACCAGATCATGAAATCAACTCGCCAGGATGGTTAAAATTACTTTTATTGAGATTGGTTATTATAACAGAATCGTGAAAGTCTGATCTCCTTCTTAGAGTTCAGTGAATTAGCGAGGTCTCTGCCTGAGCTACTTCCAAATATTATCTGGATATTATCTGGGCTTAAAAAATGTTTGAACACCAACAAATCTCTGTCACGGTCATCTTCCTTATTCTCTACACCTATCATAACTCATGGTATCAAATGCAAGGATCCTATCTATTTCTCTCTCTCTCATATTTATAAGACTGCTCAGCTCAATTTGAGGCCTCATATAAATTTCAAAATAAGCTCAAGACAACAAAAGAAATAAAAAACAGAAACAACTAAAGAGTTAACGTACTCCAACACATTAACACAATATTACTTGTGGGACATATATTCCACCCAACCCAAACCAGGCCTTCAAGACCCATTTAAAGGGCAGCAGTATTGATATTACTTGAATTTTGGGGAAGGTGGGGATACAATCCAGAGGACAGTAATATTGTGTTATGGCAATCCATCAATAAGGAGATTTAGTTGGTTTATCAGCAAGTATGACTTACCTAAAAGCTTATCGTGTTCTTCTCTTCGTTCTCTAGCAAGTCGTTGTCTTTCATCAACTTTTAGCACTGGTATACAATTAGTGAAAATAATGTAAGATTTAAGTTCCAAATCTATTCTTTTTATATGAGTGGCAACTATTCCTGAATTCTACAGAACGTACTTCTAAGCATCAATCCATAGAAATTTGTTCTTACGATATCATGTTAATAATGCATGATTCCAAAACCATTTCAGAATTTATTTCATAGCAAAATAAAAAGCACAACTTGTGATGTCTCAATCCTTTCACCATATTCAAGATCATCTTATTAAAATCTTCCCCAACAACCATATATCTTCCAGATGTCAGGAACTCAGAATTACATTTCTGACACATCTGGGAAGCAATGGACTAAATCCATCATTATATAAAATATGCATCATCATTTTAAACAGTTCCATAAATCAGCTAGAAAACATACATTAAAAATCAAAACCCAGGAATCGTTTCTATATTGTTGAAGATTTCAAGATTTCTCCCTGAAATCTTCAATGCTTCCAGATATTAATAATCAAAAGTTATTGGGTTGCTATCCCACATTTTTCCCCTTTAATTTCCCTTTTTCTTCTTAGAAAGAAAAATATGGTGGAAAAAGCAATGAGAGATAATAATGGGAATAGTTTACATGTTGACAAGGTCATCTAAAGCTCTCAAAATAAGTGAATGAGGCAAAGCAATTTCATATTAAAAGCTTCATTTGGAAGTATTCCATTGTATTCTCTGTCCAGCAATATTGAGATTCTTTCAGTGGTATGAACCCCAGTCTTCAATTGCAGAGTGTTCACACAGGCAAACTTCTGACTGAGAGTTTGTTAAGTAGCTTGCATTAAAGTTAATTCACAACAACATGCTGTAGAATCCTATTCATCATACAAGTAAACAACATGCTGTAGAATCCTATTCATCCTACAAGTAATCCTCTACTTAAGGCCGCAATTGGGACCAGACTTTTCACTGCTAAGCAAGATGGATAAGGGACTCACTTCCAATTTTATAATATTTTTTGCCACGGCTGTTAAAGTAAATCACTGCAGTTATTTATGTGAATTGCACAATCATTGAGCAAATACGGCTTCCCCCGTTGACTCTGCTTGTCAGAAGCCAGGTAGGAAGATCACAAATGATCATGCGATCCCAGGCCTTTGCAACCATCATAAACCCATGCTGACTGCCAAGCGTCCAAATTTTGTTCATGTGAATCTTGGCGATGTAATAGCAATAGCAATAGCACTTAGACTTATATACCATTTCACAGTGCTTTACAATTCTCTCTAAAATATTTACAGAGTTAGAATATTGCCCCCAACAATCTGAGTCCTCATTTTACCGACCTCAGAAAGATGAAGGTTGAGTCAGGATCAAACTGCCAAACTACTGGCAGTCAGCAGAAGTAGCCTGTAGTACTGCATTCTAACCACTGCGCCACCCCGGCTCTTAATGGTGGCTGTAAGTGATATTGTAACTTTGAACGGTCACAAAATGAATGGTTGTAAGTTAAGGACTACCTATAAGTCTTTAAAAAATACTTCTTATACTAAAATAAAATAATCCATATTCACTTTTTCCCATAGGATACATGAAT
The DNA here is from genome assembly GCA_017656035.1 of Myanophis thanlyinensis. Classification (NCBI taxonomy): domain Eukaryota; kingdom Metazoa; phylum Chordata; class Lepidosauria; order Squamata; family Homalopsidae; genus Myanophis; species Myanophis thanlyinensis. Next base: position 4,386 of record JAEANM010014413.1, read on the forward strand.
TATTTTCTCCAAAACATTAGGTTCTAAATACATTATTTTTCAGAATTCACAGGCAATGATATTTTTTCTTCTACTAGCACATGCAACGGTTTTTTGCAGGGACACACAAATGAGAGAATAATGAGTGAGGCAGAGACTTGTGTATTCTTTTTTCTGTTTAGAATCATCAGTAAATAACAAGTACGAAGACAAATAAAATGCCGTAGTATTTGAAACAGTAACATCTATTTGATTGTATTTACTTTGCTTACATATTGTTATCTTCCTAATAGAATCCTGCAACAGTTTGCTGAATTATTTAAAATAAAACAATAATAGCATGCACAGTAAATGGATTAAAAATCAGCAAACAATTTACATACAAAACAGCATACTTGAAATGGAACTAAAACAGCATTATTTAAAATTTATAGAATGTTGGTGCTTTAAAGGGTAACAATCCTGTCACATTGCAGTACAAGGAAAACACTGGAAAGAGTTAGATTACTATAATACCTGTCTTGGCTCCTGCAGGATTAGTGCCCTGTCCTAAGAGGGCAGAAGAGGGCCGGCTGGATGAAACAGCTTTTTTATCTGGTACTTTAGAGTTTTCAGATACTAAAATGAAGAGAGAAAAGAAAAAAATAAGTTAATTAACCATATCATTACAATCTCTGGGATTTTTTTCTCCCTGAGATAACCAATGCCAACCATTCATTTATAGGCAGTTTTCAACTTACAACTACAATTGGGACCAGAATTTATGTTGTGAGTCAGTGTGGCCATAAAGTAAATCATCATGTGATTGGACCCAAGTTTACAATTACTTTTGCTGCAGTTGTTAAGCAAATCCCTTATGCACTCATGTATTTGTTAAGCAAATCCAGATTCCTCAATTGACATTTTTTTGTTGGAACCTGGCTGGGAAAGCTGCCCCTTGGAATCATCTGGCTATAACCAGGCATAAATGTGAGCCAGTTGCTACATCCAGACTGTGATCATATGATTGTGGGGTGGTAATGGGAGGGTCAGAAGTCCTAAATGACTTTTTCCAAGGACATTGTTAAACAAAGGGTTGTAAGTCAAGGACTACCAGTACATGAATTAGGATAAGGCACAGAATGGCAACATACATCTTTCTAGATCAGCATTCCTCCACCTTTGTACTTAACTTTAAAATGTGTGAAGTCCGTACAACCTACAGTTACCAAAATTGAGAGACAGCGATGCTGGTCTGTAATTTCTAGCAATCCCAGTCACGTGGCCAACGGCACAGAAAGTGGAGGGACTGTAGTTCAATAACACTCTGGGGAAATCACAGGTTGTATAACTGAAAACAAATGACTTGCATCTGCTAAAAAAATAAGTAGCTTTCTCTTGTCTGGGAGCAGGTGTCACGGTTTCAGTAAACACATAATCTAGCATTGAATTCAGCCCTTTGGGTGCATCAGAAAACAGCCTCTGTGGAATTAGGGGGTCTAATATAAGACATATCTAAGATATTCTCAGGCAGCTGTTCTCAAAGCATGACCTGGGGACCCCTGACCAATCTCGGGGTTTGGGGGGGGGGTCCTGCATAGTAAAATAAAAAGTTTTAATTTCTGATACAGTAAATATTAATACAGGTAATCCTCGACTTACGGCCACAATTGAACCCAAAATTTAAGTTGTCAAGTGAGAAATTTGTTAAGTGAGCCTGCCCCATTTTATGACTTTTCTTGCCACGTTTGTTAAGTGAATCGCTGTAGCTGTTAAAGTAGTAAAACGGTTGTTCAGTGAATCTGGTTTCCTCATTGACTTTGCTTGTCAGAAGGTCACAAAAGGTGATCACATGACTCCAGAACACAGCAATCGTCATAAATGTGAGTCACAAAGAAGAGGGATCAAATTATTCTCCTAAGCACCGGAGGGCAGGACAAGAAACAATGGGTGGAAATTTATCAAACTTATCGAAGAGAAAAGTAATCTGGAATTAAAGAAAAACTTCCTAACGGTGAGGACAATTAACCAGTGGAACAGTTTGCCTTCAGATATTGTGGGCGCTCCATCACTGGATGTTTTTAAGAAGAGTCTGGACCCGCAATGGCGAACCTATGGCACAGGTGCCACAGGTGGCATGCAGAGCCATCTTGCTTGGGCCCCTGAAATAGCAGGGGGCTGGACTAGAAGACCTCCATGGTCCCTTCCAGCTCTATCCTATCCTATCCTATCCTATTCTGTTGTCAAGCATCCAAATGTAGATCACGTGACCATGGGGATGCTACATTGGTTATAAGTGTGAAAAATAGACATAAGTTGCTTTTTACAAAGCTGTTGTAACTTTGAACAGTCACAAAATGAACTGTTGTAAGTCAAGGACTACCTGTGCATGCAACCTACATGAACCAAAGCTCTTTGGGGCTCTTAATAATTTTTAAGAATATAAAAGATCTTGGGATCAAAATATTTGAGAACTGCTGCTCTAGAGAAACATTCAGCATTTCTGTATTCAAAGTATATTGGAATGGATGGCACCACTATAACATATTCATATTTTTATCACAATAACAGCCTTTCCCATTCTTACAGTCTATTTTTACTGCACAGTAGTTCCCATGATTCTTTACTGGCATTATCAAAGGTCAAAAAATTGGCACATTACATATGGCAACCTTACTTAAAAAGTACAGCAATCCACTCCAATGGCATTACATTAGCAGCCATGCTGCTTCATAAAAATTGAGAATAATTCTATACAGAATAAGGTTTGTAAAACGTTTATATTTCCAGATCCAATTCAAACATACCTAAGGCCATTCAGTGACATGGGAACTCTGTGCAGCCTTCTAATGCACATTAGCCAAAATATTGGAGAAAGTGCTATCGATGTAGTTCTTGCAAAAGGTTTGCTACCTAAAACTCCCCCTAATGTTATACAGGTAGTCCTTGACTTATGACTTTAATGGAATTCCCCTTGTAAGTCATGATGATCATAAGTCAAGGCACCTACCTGACCAGACCTGATTTCACAACATTTCTTTGTCACAGTCATTAAGCATGGACCTTAAGTGAATCCATGTATTCCTTTGTGAGTTATTTTGCTGGAAACCAGCCCCAAAATCATAAATTGCCTGTGAAAGTGCTCCAGTAGCTGTGCCCAAAATGTGGCTATGGGACAAAAGGGGTGACTGTAGTCACCGGAACTATGAAAACAGAACATAAATAGCATTTGTATTGGGGGGGGGGGGTGTTCATTGTAACTCACTCCATCACTAAGCAAGGACTACCTGTATTGTACTGTTCTCCTGATTTCAGGTTTAATACTAAAGCATTCAAACAGGATATTGTAAAGCTGCTGTATAGATGCACACACACATTACTTCAATGATATAGACTGGCAATTCATTGGAGGTGTAACTGGTATAGGATATCATGTATTTAATAACATAGTGGACATAAAACTAAGACAGCCTCACTGTGCTGACTTTGTCTGAACTCAGAAGCAGAATAAGATAAACACTGATTAATATTAGGAGGGGAGGGGGGTCACCTGGGAATTGCCAGGCTACTGGACAGACTGGAAAATAAAAACACAAAACAACAAACCATTTTGGAAGAAAGGTAACACAAGCACTTATGCAACCCTTTGAAGAACACTGCATGGAAAAGAACTTTAGTCAAGGGGGGTTATCTTTGTTCCACTCTGAAATCCCTATTTAATCACTGATATAAAACCAGAATAAACTTGCAATTCATAACGTTGCTGAAACCAAAAGCCAGTAAGCTGAACTTATTTGCAGTGCAAAAGAAGCAACTTCAGAAAAGATATGCCATGGCAAAGAGAGAAAAGCTTCTGATAATAAAATGTTGGAAAGTTATTTTTTTTTTAAAAACCATGTTTTAAAAAGAAGTAATTGACATGAACATTTCTCTGTGCAAATGGACAAAGATTTTAATTATTTACTTAATTAATTTTTAATGTGTTAATATAATTATCTACCATTTATTTCTTACAATTCCTTACAATACTTTTCCTTGCAACACGTAGCTTTTAAAATGTTTTCCCATGTGTTAATGATGTATAGCAGGGGTGTCAAACTTAAGGCTCCGGGGGCTGGATCTGGCCTGCAGGGTACTTAGATGTGGCCAGTGGGGCTGCCCTGGAAACAGCTAAGGACTGGTCCACAGTGCTTCTGCCAGCGAAAATGGGCTTCCAAGCTCCGTTTTTTGCTGCTACGGCCTCCTGCAACCTTCTGCCAGTGAAAACGCATGCAGCCCTCCGGAGCTCAGGAGCCGGTTTTTGCTGTCAGACTGCTCGGGCCACCACAGGCACCCCAACACCAGTGATGTCAAGCTAGCCACGCCCATCCTGGCCACACCCACCCCGGCTCCCCAAGGTCAAACACAACCCTGATGTGGCCCTCAATGAAATTGAGTTTGACACATATGGGATGAATTTATACATCATTCCAGGCATTCTAATCAGTTTTTAGTAAGCTGAGGGAAGATTAAAATCCAAAGCCAAATCCTTGCAGTGGAAAGGTTTCTCCAGTAGCACAATATCTGAAATTGGTCCAGTTACATCAATGAGGGGTTAGGACTATTGCTTCTGGTAGGTGTCCTCATTGTAACCTTAACTTTGCTTTCTTTGAATACAGAGTTTATATGGTGCTATCATATTTCTGTTTATAGTGTGTTCTTTAGCAACATCTTTCAGGAAAGCTAATCACTTTTTTAAAGGAAATCTGCAATAACATGTATAAAATAATTGAGCAGTTAAATTAAACATTAGATGGGTAAACAGTACTATGGCTTTATATCTAATTAAGAGACCATTTCAAAAGGTCCAGGAAAATAAGTTTTATAGTCATTCTGGCATCAAAAAGTTTTCTAAAAGTACAGCTATAGAAAAATGCTATAGTAATGGCTTCATCCCCAAGCCAACATCCATTTATATTCAAGGGCCAGGCTATCCTGAAGGGACTCATGAGAAACACTTCAACATGTAGTAGCTGTTTATATTGCTCACAGGTAGTATAGAACACAAGAAAACTGAGGTAGCAAACTGTGTAGAACGATGAAAAAAGAAAAAATTGACAAAGTTGCAATATACTTATCTAAATGTCTCCCTTTTCCTTCCACTTGCTTTCTCCTAGTTTTCATATGATAAACATGCTGTTATTTAGCTTCTTAAATACTCCACAAATGTATTATGCATAAGTAACTTTATTATTTAATATGAAAGATTCAGTTGTAAGAGTAGAGATTTTGACTTCTCTTTTTTTCTTTTGATTCAGTCTGGCAATAGAGTTGCAGGAATATATTATACTGGTTAGCTCATTCCCTATTTTATTTTATAAAATTATACTCTATAAATTATAATCACACATAATGTCTAGATTTGAATGTTATGTAAATCAGGGAACAGCCACTTCCAACAACATTTCATCATCTTACCCTTTTACAAGTAGAAATAAAAAAAAGTTTAATAGTCTGTTTCTTTCATACTCTTTTCCAATCCCAAATACAGAAGATTGTCTATGGTACTTACTTCCTCTCTCCCTAAACCTGCTCCACATCCCACACTTAAGCTATAGAACAGTAGGGGAATTCAATTTTTTTTACTACTGGTTCTGTGGGCGTGGCTTGGTGGGCATGGTTGGGGGGGGTCATGTGACTGGGTGGGCAGTTTCTGTAAGCAGGGCAATAAAAATTAGGCTAGAAACAACACCAGAATGTTCCTTTCCTGCCTTCCTTACAGGATTAACCCTGTAAAGTGGAAAAAAACAAAAGGAGATTTCTTCTAACAACCCATTCTCCAAACTGCTTAGAAAATTTACTACTGGTTCTAGCGAACTAGCTAGAACCTGCTGACTTTCACCTCTGCTATAGACACTGATTTTGTTTTCAGCTCAACACTCCAGACTGCATAGTATTCCCACCATAAAGTATTCTCCTATAAAACGTATGTAGAAGAGATACAGGAAGCACAATTTTGGGCAGGTTAGAGCAGGTCAGGGTTGAGCACAATGGGATGCCTCTCAAGAAGAGCCAAAATATTTAACAAAAACAGTTCACCAACCAGAGCAAAGCAAACACTGCTGGGCACAACAGTGCTGCCAGCAGTAATTTTTCCTGTGCTGAGTACATTAGTTGTATTTTGCAAATGCAAATGCAAAAAAGACTCTTGTTTCAGGGGGGAAAAAATCTTGGTAGAAGACAGAAGAGCTACAATAGGAAAAATTGAATTGGTAATTAATGAATTTAATGCAATCTGTCATCCAAATCTTAGCATGTATTCTTTTTTTCTTCTGTTTAAAATCTTTAGTTCCCTGTAGTATCTAGTTTCTAAAATTATCACTCATCTTTTGTTATGATTCACACTTGCCAGAATAACTAAAATAAGTCTACTTTCCATGATAAATTATTTTTTATAGTTAATTCCAAAAATCCCACAGTAAAGGTCAATATTTTCAGTTTATCTGGACTCATTTATAGCTTTCCTAAATCAAAATCTTATTTAGCTTTTTGCTGTTTATTTCAAATTTTTCAAGTTCTTTAGCTTTTAATTAATTTTTCTTTTGTTCAGAGTTGAAGACAAACTCACCACAAAAATACTTTTTAAATATGTTGTTCCGATTGTATTTAATAGGTTTAGAATAGTTAATATGCTATTTCAGAAAGTGAATGGACTACTTCCAAAGTAAAAGATTTGGCTCCAATGAAAGTAAATTAGTTTTTGCACAATAAGAGTAATAGGTGTGCTATTACAGAGGAAAGAAGATCTTAGCTCTTGAGAAGTTGGATTGAAGAAGAGCCGCACTTCCTTTTGAGAGATGTTGAGGCCTGCAATCTTGAAAAAGGATGTAAAATACTTCATTAATATAACTGGCTATGTATTGCCCAATCTCCAATTGGATGGAAAGTTTTCAGGAGAATGATGGAAAATTAGAATGCCCTAGATTAGAAGAAGTAGGTTATCTAGACCACTTTCAGTCAGGGTCCAATCTGGCACAAGATAGAAATGGGCATTGATCATTCAAGTAGGTTACTTTTGTTTGGATCTGGATAATGCACCCTGCTTGGCCTTATGAGATTTCTTGGCTCTCTTCAATACTACCCATCAAACTATCTTCCTGGATCATCTTTGAAAGTTGAGAACAAAACCACCTAAAGCTGCATCCTAGCAGGGATTGCTGGTTAGTTATGGCTAACTGTTAATCCTATTGTTAATTTAAGAGGAAGAGGGTACATCTGAAACAGTAGATCTATAACCCAAGGATCGCCCTGGATTCACTGTTACTGCTGGATGGGTACATGAAAGCTTTGGCCAGGATTTTTTGTAATTTCTGAGCCCTTCTCAAAAACATTTAGCAAAGACCTGGAGAAAGATGTCTATCTGGAAAATGCTTTCCAGAAAAGGATGTCCCTATCACATTAACTATAGCAAGCTACACATAATTCTATTCATTTTCCTTCTCAATCCAGAACCAGGTGGATGACTGACTATTTTCTTTCATCCTCACCTACCACACAGAAACTGTGATAAAGAAAAATTGGAAAGACAGAGAAAAGGCAGATTATAAATAATGAATGAATCCTATTCCATTTTTATTTCTTTTTGAAAGGTCACAATGCATAATACATCCATTAAATCTGCCTTCTAATGTTCTACTCTCTGAAATTACCTTTCCTATTTGAGGGGCATCTTCTCTAGCTTTCATATGACTTTAGCCTCCTCTCCCCTTCCTTCTCCTCTCCCCTCCCCTCCTCTCCATGTTATTTATATACCTCTTTTCACGCCAGTTTCTGCTGTTCTATATAAGACTTTGGTTATACTTTTTAACATCCCATCTTCTCAAAGAAAATTTCATCATTTCTAAAGTCTCACGAAAATACCAGCAAGTTAAAATGAGAGCCAGTTTGGTGCCCGTTACACCAGGCTAGAAATTTAGAGATTATGGGTTCTAGTTGCACCTTAGGCACATGGCCAACTGGGTGATCTTGGGCCATTTGTTCTTCAAAATATGATAGTGTGGCAGTTGAATTATGCTTCAATATGGGATGACTGAAGCAGCTGAAGTAAATTATGTTTCAATATGTGTTTCTCTACTATGCATCCCATGACATATCTTGTAGTGCAAATGGCTTATTTACTTGAGTATTCATTTAATCATTCAGATATTTAGTTCATGTCATATATATTAGGCCTTCAGGTGATTAAACATTTAAGTTCTGGCCTTCACGTTCTTCGAGTGGATTATGATGCTGTCAACTATGCAAGTCCAGCTAAATTAATATGTTAGGGAACTATGTTTGTCCCTAACCTGGTTTTCTATTCTTATGTGTCAGATCATCTACACTATGCTTCCTGCAGGCAAACAATAATATACAATCATGTGCAATCAATGTAAAAAGGCATAGGGATCAATTCCTCTTTTTAAAGCCTCAATCTTACTCTAATTTTATAAAATCGAGCATCATGCTGTTTCTAGTTTGGAGCTTTTTGAAGAATTGTATCAACATTTTATCCCATTACCCCTGTTGCTTCCAGACAGGCATCTTGTGATATACCGGTAATAGCCTCCTTTTGCTTTGCTTTTTCCTAATTATGCTCCTAGAACATACTTAAGTGTTCTGCAAACCCTTGCAGAACACAAGGACAGCAAGAAGACACATTAGGCAAGGGGGAACCTACACAATTCTGTAGCACAAGAATAAGTTTTATATATACGGTACTTGAAATCACAAGCAGGGAATTAACTGGCGCCATGTTAATCTACTGAAATTACACAGCTTTTATTAAAGCAATCTTCGTTTTGAAATGAATTGTTTCAATGCCTATTGTTACCTTTGGATATTGCATCTAAGAAAACAATATTTTTGTGGGGGGAAATGTTTAGCTTGTATACAAATGCAGATATTTATTGTGCAAATACTTAAAACCTTTCATAAGGAGACTATAAAAATGTGTTTTTTAGCCTTATTGCACAACATATTTACTTTTTTATCTGACTTTTAATCATTCATTTTAAGGCCCTCCAATGAAACATTTTCACTGAAATTCTGATTAAATCTACTAAGTTATAGGACAGTGTTTCTCAACCTTTGTGACTTTAAGATGTTTGGACTTCAACTCCCAGAATTCTAAGAGTTGAAATCCAAACATCTTAAAGTTGCCAAGGTTGAGAAATACTGTTATAGGAAGTATAGGAATGGCTGGGGAAGGAAGGGAGCTCCATTTTGCATATTAAACCTTCAAAAACCACTTAGTATGTTCTGGCAAGTTTCAGATGAACTATAAGACCAAGCAACAGGACAGGCAACCATGCTCTGCAGTGGAAGACATGCAATCTGGGTTTTTTTGGATATGCTTCTAATGTCCGCTGCTGGGAGGGCAGATGAAACTAAGCATAAGCATATATACAACACTGACTGAAAGAACAGACTCAAAAAATAAAAGAGCGGGTCTGGGGCACACAGATTACTGAAGCAACTGTAGTAGACATTTATGGCTTTCCTCTTCTATATTTCAGCAAGTGGTGAATAGGCAAAGTGGAGTATTTGGCAACAATCTGGCTGTTCAAAGAATGCGATATTAAAATTAAAGAAGGTACTTATAAAGAAGACATTTTTTGGAAAACGTGGAAACCATTTGTGGACTATG
>JAEANM010014414.1:0-14010 GCA_017656035.1 Myanophis thanlyinensis
TCCTGATCCAGCATGGGTGGCTCAGGAATTCTGGGAGTTGAAGTCCATGAGTCATGAAAGAACCAAGGTTCCCCACCCCTGTTCTAGAAGGATGGATAGAGATTGAAAAAAGAAGACAAAAGACAATGGATCTCAGGCAAATAATGACTAAACACAAGAAAAGTCACAAAAGGGGGTTAATATGCATCAAACAACAGCATCTCCCATGCAACAGCTACTCTATGTAGTAATTCTGTCTGTTGTCTTTTGCATATCATAGAATCATAGGACTAAAATAGATCTTGGGGATCTTCTAGTCCAACCCCAAAGCAGGAGACCTTATATCAACCCAAACAAATGGCTGTCCAATCTTTCCTTGAAAATCTCCAATGATGGGGCACCAAGAACTCTGGGAGATGAGCCATTCCATTGATTAATTGTTCTCACTTTCAGGAAATTACTCCTTAGTTCCGAGTTGGAGCTCCCTTTAACAAGCTTCTATCCATTGTTTTTATCCTCACGTGCTTTGAAGAACATGTTGACCCCCTCTTCTCTGTGACTGCCCAAGTGGCTGAAGACAGTTAACGTCACTCCTAATCCCTTATTTTTGTTATGCTAGAGATAACTAGTTCCCTTAACCGTTCTTCATATGATTTAGCCTTCAGACCCTCTTATCACCTTTGCTGCTCTTCTCTGCATTCTCTCTAGGGTCTTAGCATCTTTTTTGTATTATGGTGACCAGAACTGGACACAATATTCCAAGTGTGTCCTCACTAGTGTAGTATAAACAGGTAGTATCACTTCTCATGACCTTGATGCTGTATCTTTCTGTTCATAAGGTTTAGAACTACATTGGCCTTTTTGGATCATGTTTTCAATAGCATCTGTTCTTTGCTATTTAAAATCTTTAGGTACTCTGAAATTGGCTGTTATAAATCTTTGATATAGTAAACTGGATCTTAATTAGGTTCTTGGCTCCTAGCTCTGGAAACAGCTATTATCACCAGACCTTAAATTTAATTGTATCTTAATGTTCTTACAAAGCACAAATTATCTAGATCAGTTTTAAAATAAATACCAATGTTATGTACATGATGAATGTGATGGCATTCCAAAGATATGCAGCAGTACTAAAATAACTGATCTGCTAACAAGTTCAATTAAATTTCAGTTAAGTAAGGTTCTAACCCCCATCTCCCACCAAGTTCAAGAGAATTGGGTGCACCCCATCTAGTTCCTACTGTAACTCATCCATCATGGTGAGCAAAAACATTTCACTTTCCAGACCAAATAGCATTTGAAATTGGCCTACATCAGGCTGTCAAACTCAAGGCCCGTGGGCTTGATTCAGCCTGCGGGGAGCTTAGATCTGGCAATCACCACTCCTGAAGCTCCATTTTCCCTGACAGAGGGCTAGCAATCAAACTAAAAACAAAACAAAAGAAAAAATATTTCCCCTTTTGTATTTGAACATGCAAGAAGAGGCGGGAATAGGGAAAGGGAAAGAAGAAAGACAAAGGAAAAAAAGGGAAGATGGGAAGAGAACAAGGAAGGAAAAATAAGGAGGGGAAGGAAGAAGACCCATTTATGCCCTGAAGACCCATTTATTTCAACGAGCCGGCCTGGCCTGATACCTAGCGGTTTTAAACTAAATTTAATTTTATTTTAATTTGAATTAATTTTAAATTAAATTATCTTTGTTTATATTTTTAATCGTTTAATATTTTTAACTGATTTTAATTGAAATTTAAATGTTATAATGATAATACTTTTTAATAGACAGCCGTCATTTAATTATTTTAAACAGGATTTTAAATTGTTATCTATGTATGTATGTTTTTTATTGGCTGTGCACCGCCCCGAGTCCCTAGGGAGAAGGGGCGGTATATAAATCAAATAAACTTAAACTTAAGAAAGGAGAATAAAAAGGAAGGACAAAAGAAAAGGAAAGAAGGAAGGAAGAAAGATTATAATGAGAGTGAGGGAGGATCTCAGGGAAGTCCTGCATTTGGCCACCATCGGTGCCCTGACATGAGTAATGTTGAACTGGCCATACCCACCATGGCCATGCTCACCTCCAGCCATGCCCACCCCCTGGCCCTCCGAGGTAAAACACAACCCTAATGTGGCCTTCAATGAAATAGAGTTTGACACCCCTGGCCTAGATAGTTTTCTTTTGCAGGCAGAATTGAGAAGTCCCATTTTTTTCCAACTACTTTGATCAAAAGTTGGCATTTGTTTTTTAGAAATGGTCTAGAATTATCAACTTGTTCTAGATTGAGTAAACATGTTTTAATAAAAAAAAAATTATGATTGCTTTCTCTCAGAAGGAAATATTCCCCAAATAAAACAAGCAATATTTATTTTCCTTCACCATGAGGGTTTTATCATTAAATAAAATAATAAATAATAAATAAATGATGAACAATGACGTTGTCATCTAAGTAGTTCTATTTCAGCAGCTCTGTGTCTACATATTAAGACAAAAATTTAATAGCCTACATATTGTGCAAAGTGAAATGTACTGTAACTGCATCATCAGTTATCTGTTTCAGTGGATGTTTGAAATCTGCAAAGCAGCTGAATCTCCAGATTGCCGAATGTTCAGGTTTCTGTCCTTTCTTCATATAAATTACACATATCTTCAAATTATACTGCAGAATCTTTTTCCAGCAGCTTCAGGATATCTGAAATGTATCTGTCATGTTATATTGGATTTTAGACAGTCAGCTCCATTAATTTTGGTCACCCCAGTCTTCGTTTCCACAACTGCATCAGCAAAATATACAGGCTAGGGCCGATTAAGTTCTTCCCAACACTAGTTCTATTCAGAGCATTCATTTCAGTGGAATCTTTAACAGCAGACAATTACAGCAACAAATAAAATGTTATTATTGAAGGTGAGAGAGCCACCTGTTAATGCATCAGGCTAGAAGCTAGGAGACTGTGAGTTCTAATCCTGCCTTAGGCACAAAGTCAACTGGGTGACCTTGGGCCAGTTACTCTGTCTGTCCTGGGAAGCAGGAAATAGCAAACCTCATCTGAAATCTTGCTGAGGCCCTTGTCCAAGCAGTTTGCAAGGAATCAAGACTAATTCAAATGTATCAAAATAATTCCACACTATGTGCATTTGTATGGAAAGGAAAAAAATGATACTATATAAACAATCGAGGGATGGAGTAGGTGTCAAAAAGTGGCAGAAAAGATTACTGATTCACAGATAATAGTCACAAGTTGAGACAAAGGCAACAAAATGAATGTTAACATCCTTTGAGCGTGTTGTTCACTTTTTCAGACTATCCTTTAAGGTCTATATTAAATTAGATCACTTATTAATTTTCTTGCCATTTTAGCCATAATTTTGGACATCTGTTGAAATGATACCATTTCAAACAGCAGCTCAGCTGAAACGGTAAATCCTTTCAAATAAATCCTCAGTGTAAACGAAATGTTAAACAGAATCAGAGGAAATCGTAAGATTTTTTTTCCCCAAGCAGCCAAGTTTAATTTCAAATATTTTTGTACATCCAGGTAATTATTTGCTTCCAATGGATAATTCATTCTGCTCCCTACTTACTCAGTGTAAAATCAATCTCTTCTGTTTGTATGACATAAACAACAAGCAGTTTCACAGGAATGAACCAAACCATATGTGAAGGTGTTTAAAAAACCACAACAGGGAATACACTGTGCAAAGAAGCATCTGCATTTATTTCAATGTCAAATCACTTGTGTGTTATAAAAAGGGGAAGTTTATTGTTTTTATTAAAAACAAAGTTGCTACAGCTGCAGTGCTTTTTAATTAACTCTTGGTTTCCCTCAAGCTCTTCCAAAGCTTTATCTGCAAAGGCAAAACTAAGGGCTTTTTTATTAGCTTTGCTCTGTTGTGAATATAGCCCAGATTTTACTGAACTAGGCCGCAGAAGAATCAATAGACAAATGAATTCATTGACGTTAAGTATGTAAAATGCCAAGTAAGTGGTCATGAGACAGTATCATGACTGAGACTACAAGGCATAGTAAGAGGTGCTGAACTTTCTTTCCCACATTATAATATATAGCTGCCCAAAGTTACTCTGTGGTAAGATGGGAAGCCAATAAATTTAATAAAGAAACAAAAAATAATTCTGAGGGCTCAAGCTTATATTCTAGGAGATTAGGAGTTTTATATCATATCGTTCTATGGCAGAACAAATTTAAAAAAAAAAATTATGTTGACCAGTCAACATGCAATTGGAAGCAAGATGCAGCAGGAGAAGACCTACTGATGTGTTTACAAGCACCACCCCAACAGACAAATTGTGAGGGGTCTACTAATCTTCCATATTAAAACTGAGGACAGCTCCAAACCCTTTTTGCTGAGGTCCAAACAGTCGTAGGGCAGCACATATAACGGGATGCTGGATTCCAGTGGGGTTGACAATAAAGTTTTGAATTGAATTGAACTGAACTTTTTGTTTCTAAAGGATAGGACAAACTCATGGAAGTCATGTGGAACAAGGATGTTAGCCTTGATTGCAATGGCACTGCCTCAAGATCATCTGATAGGAGATCCATAGAATTCCTTGAATAGTTTTTGGCCACCGTGAGAACAGACTGCTGAACTGGAAGGGCCAAAAGTCCAATCCAGCAGCACACTGATTATATACTTATGTTGATATGCTTTTCTGCCAATTCCAGGATGGGAGAATTATATTATGGGAAGCATAAAATATTGATTGATAGATAAACAGATAAACAAATAAACAAATAAACAAACACATAAGCAAACAAGTAATTAAGTAAGTCGTGTGGCAGGATTACTATATTAAAACTGCATATTTATATTATTAAAGATTTGTTAAATATTTTATTAAAATTTAAAACAATACAAATTAATACAAACAAAAAAAGGAATAAAAAGAAAAGTAGAAGGTGCAAAAAAGAAAAATAGAAAGAAAAACACACAAAAATATAATAAAAAGGCAATATGTAAAGAAGTGACTTCCCCCTTCATCACATGTGTAAACAATTTTAATAACTTATTAACTTTATTAACCTTCTCTTAATATGCAACAAGTGATCTCAACTTCTCATGTTTCATATCTTATCTATAAAGAAGTCCACAAAGAATCAACATTTCAGTCCTGGTACCAGCAAAAGAGTTGGTAACCATCTAGAATTACCAGACATAACATATCTATTTGAAACTTGATCAAATAAACCAACTTTCTATTCCTTCCTTTTATTTCTTACAAATTTGATTCTTAGCTTCAAGCATTGTCTTAGAACTTGATTTCTTACATTTTTTTCTTTGTCCCATATCATAAAATCTTTCAAAGATTTAACAAGCTTTTTTTTTGAAATCCAATATAATTAGTCAAATCATTCTCTTTCATTTGTTATTTATATATCTCTTTAATTATTTAATCATTAGGCAGTTTTGTTTCTTTTTCCATTTCATTCTTGTATCCTATCAATTTCAAATCAGTCTCAATCATGTCAAGTAATATTTGGTCCTCTTCCATAACCTCCTTTACATATAGTCTGTCTATAGAGGCAAACACTCTTAAAATTAACATCTGGGAGCATTGTTCAAAAATATTATTTAATATGTCCAATGTTAAAGTATATCAAGATCCTTACACCATTTGCAACTTATGAATCAAATTTTTAATTATCCTTTTATTGTTTATTTTAAAAAAAAGTCCTTAAACTTGCATTTAGGTTGTTTTTTTTTCCCCTGAGGATTGAATGAAACTCACCCAGGGCTACCCAACTTGTCTACACAAAGGTTCCTGATAACTGAAAGGTAGTTGACAAGAAATTTCTGAATGTTATTGGAAAAGGAAGTGTGCAAGCCCTACGCCCTTTCAAAGGTCCCAACCATGGTTTGAGCAGGATGGCTATTCCCTCATCTCTCAGAGAGTTAAACTTGCCAAAGACTGCTGTTTTGTGGTTTCCTTGCAACTGTCCGAGTACTTGTGCATGATCTCAAGTCTTTCCTTGTCTGAAGGGGAATTCCAAAGAGCCAATCTACACATCAGCACTTCATTCTGATGAAGTTGTCAGCTCCACAATTCATTGACGTGACTTCAACACACCATTTCTTTCTCAGAAGTCCAAAAATACATTTTTCTACATAATGTTGAATGGCAGCAAAGAGGTACAAAAAATGATGATTTTATTTGAGGGCTCCACCCATTGTTCCCAAAGATTTCTTATTAAACAATAGCTTCTATTGTTAGGGGATGCAGGAGGTAAAGATGGGCCATAGATGCTATCCCGATCATTTAAGTTTATTTCTGCTATCTGACAACAAAAAATAAGATGTGCTCATACAGTTAATGTCCCACAAAATTGATCCTATCTCAAATCCAATTTTGCCAACCTTTTGAATATGAGAACTGTTAAATTCAGGCAGATTTCTTTTTGTCCCATGGCATGATGCCTTTAAGATTAAAACCAATGTATGGTATAATTTATTATTATTTTCTTTAAAATCACTGAGAAATCCCAAGACGTTTATTTTCATGGGGCGTTTTGAACTTCACCATAAGGAAATCCATTTACTAAAACAATGTACCACTGCAACATGAAATACAAGGAAAGTTCAACTCTCTTGCCTTCTAGCTGGTACACAAATGCTCGAAGAAACAATAAATATTTCCCTTCTTCATATTGTTTTAATTGTTTTTTTATTTGTTACTTGTTTCCAAAGCCTTCCCAACAGTGAAGGGACACATACAGGAATTCACTACACATGGTATGGTGCTTCTCCTGTATTGTGTGCAAAGGCATCTACTCCAGCCTGATCTTGCTTCATATCACCAAGGATAATCCTTTGATACAAGCCCACTCTTGGGTGTTTCTCAACAACTTTGTGTTCACATCAAGATTGAAATCATCTTATTTGTATACAACATTATTGATCTCACACACAATTCCTGGATCGGTTTATCCTCCAGCCTGGCCAAGACTGGCAATCCAAGATATGTAAAGGATACCAAATCAGGAAAGGCTGAAACTCTCTTTGAAATAATTGGATTACAATAGGTGTAGAAAAAATATATTTTTGACTCAATTTTAACATGGCTACTTAGTTGGTCTACAAAACAGCCTTAGAAAATTAGATTAAAAATTCTTGACCTAATGAAGACAATGTAAGAGAGAGCTACACATGATCTGTGTGTCTATCAAGAATGTAAAAAGCCAATGTAATTACTAATGGAAAAATAGGGAAACTGTTTCTTTACAAGTTTTCTGCAGTTATTACATCAAAAAGTTCTTTTGATAGAGAAAAACATATATAAAGATTAAATTCACCATGTCGTAGCTTGCAGTCCTAACAGGAAGACTAGGCATTGCATTGACACATGAATTCCACAAAATTAAAAGCAAAAGATGATTCAGCTGTAAGAGCAGTAATAATGTTCAATGAAGTTTGATTTCTATGCACATCCATAGAAAGTCTAGTTTTTAAATATTACACTATTATGATTTACGATGTAGAAATTACAGGAGCTACATTTTCAATTTATCTAAATTGTAAATTCTTGGGAAACACTAATGGTCAAAAGCCATAATATGTATTCCAGTCAGTTCAAATTACATCCCTTCATTTTATGGAGGATGTAGTGACAGCAGAGAAAAATAAAATAAAAATAGACACATACCATGTAACTATTTACACACAATGGATATAAAAGGGAGTTTATATTCGGGGGGATTCAAAACTTCTTGGGTTAAGATTTAGCACCAATATTAGTTGTATTGATTGGGAATTTTGGAAGATGAAGTCACACCACCATATTCGGGAGAGCTGATTTAAAGCCTTGTTTAGTTGGGTCTCTGGGTCTTTTTATAGCGTTTTATGAATAATAGCATGATGTACTGAGACTTAGTGTGGTAGTTTGTGAATAATAGCAACTATTGGCAAGAATAGGAACAATACTTCTTGAAAAAATATTTCTTGTCATTCCTCTCCCTCCTGAAAAAAATAATGTCTCAGGAAAGCTATA
The DNA here is from genome assembly GCA_017656035.1 of Myanophis thanlyinensis. Taxonomy (NCBI): domain Eukaryota; kingdom Metazoa; phylum Chordata; class Lepidosauria; order Squamata; family Homalopsidae; genus Myanophis; species Myanophis thanlyinensis. The sequence continues at coordinate 7,980 of JAEANM010014414.1, forward strand.
TCTTAAAATGTATATATTACATACTTACTTCTTGGAATATACTGTATATAAATTTACAAGGTGAAGATAGAAGGGTACCAGGATAGTGAAAAAAACTCAAACTATTTTCAAGAGAACTCTAAGCTAATGATAATTAATGTACTACATGCATAACTTTAAGTTGGATGGTAGTACAGTATTTTGTATTAAATAGATTTTATGGGACTTTAAGAGTTTATAAAAAGGCTGCCCCCATAAACGATTTACTGTTCCAATAAAAGATCAAGGAAATTGTTCAGATTGCATCTCAGAGTATCTGAAACTCTTATTTTATGGAAGCCTGAAAACCACCATACTAAAACTCCATTAATTTCTTTTATTATTTTTTGTCCCTAATCATATAACAGAATATATATTTAGAGAGGAAGCCTAACAGAATATCTAAGATCAGAAGAAAGACTGATTCCTTTGACTGAAAGTTAAAACAAGTTGGAGGGTAGAAAAAGCAAGAATATAAGTAAGACTAAGCTAAGCATTTGTCCAGCCAAAGTCCTTCTTGACATTTTAGCCTGCAACATCTATCAAGCCTAGTCAGAAGGGTCATTGATTAGGGAGGGCAGAGGTTTGAAGACAAAAATATCTGGAAAGACTCAGAATAAGGAATCCTGTTTTAAGGCCTGACAATTTGATGTAGTCACTGCTTTCATCAAATGTTCCCAGTTTTATACTGTATGTCTATTTGTGCAATAGCATCACTGTAGGAAGATCATTTCATTAATACAAGGAAAGGTACTGTATATGTTTTGAAGACAGAATATTTGGAAGTACAGAAGTCTATTTTACACTGGGTAAGGCAATTTGTTCAACTTCCTAATGATTCTGATTGGCATGAGTTCTTCAAGATCTAAAGTATTAGTTTGTTAATTGACAGCTTTCTATCTCCTTATTACTCAAGGATGACAGAAATAGTACTAGTGATCTTCTGCTCCACAAGTAAGCAAGAAGGGTGTGGGTAGACTATTTATTTTGTCTTTTATTATTATTGAAATAACTTATTTAGACTAGGACTATGCAAATCAGTAAACAGCTATTATTATTTACATGCTTTTTGGAAAATTTACCCCCCTCTTTTTTAAAAAAGAAAGAAGAAAAAGAAAAGGTATACTTCTTCAATGTATGCTTTTCCATTTCAGTGAAAACCTCCTTTTACAGAAGTTCCCAACCAAAGGAGGAAAATGTAAGATGACATTTGCTAGGTAAAGGTAAAGGTTTTCCCTGTCCAGTCATGTCCAACTCTAGGGACAGGTGCTCATCTCCGTTTCTTAACTGAGGAAGCCAGTATGGTCTGAAGATATTTCCTTAGTCATGTGGCCAGCATGACTATATGCTGAGGCACATTGAACTTTGTTATCTTCCTAGTGAAGTGGTACTCACATTTGCATGCCTTACTAGAATGGCCAGGAACTGGACCAAGTAATGGGAACTCCCTCCATCATGTAGCACTTAGGTCTCAAACCTGGGCATTCAGCTTTCCAGCTGACAAGCTCAACATCTTTAATGCAGCCCCCTATTTGCCAGGATGCTCTGGCATCCACCTGATGGAATGAGAGGACCACTAGAAAAGAATACAAATAAAGGGGTTACTACCATCAATGATTCCTAACCAGGGAGTGGTATGAAGGTTGTGAATGAGAGCCTGAACTTTTGAAATGCCCTTTTTACTATTCATTGAGGATAGCAGTAGAGACTCTTTAGATCAGGGGTGTCAAACTCAATGCCCGGGGGCCAGATCTGTGTTATGTCCCAAGCCTCTCAAATACATTGAAGCAAACCTGGCTGTCTGCCACAACTAATGAGGGAGATAAGCAACCCCATGGCTGGGAGCCCAGAAAACTATCTCAGTGAATAGCAGTTCTGAATACAAAAACTCACAGAGCTATCCAAATCCTTCCTCACACTGATGCATTACCAAATGTTTGTTTCCTACAAAATTCCCCTCCCTATGCTCCTCCTATAAGCTCTCTGGGAGAGGCCAATCATTAGCCACCTGTATTCTATTTTCTTCTCTGGCCCCACTTCCAAAGCTGCTCCCTCCTCCTCACAGCCCTACGCATATGCACATCAGGGACAGCCTCCCTCTGTTCTTCCTCACTGCTCCCTGATTCAGAAGCCACCTGGTGGCCGACAGGCCTCTCTCTATTCCCCACTCTGACTCCAAACACCCCCCAGAGTCTTCCTCAGCCTCCAGGCCAGTCACATAATGTTCATCGCTGTCAGATTCCACCAACAGCTCAGCCGGCCACTGTTGGGCCACAACAATCTGGCCCTCAAAGTGCAGGGTCACCTTGGAAACAGCAAAGAACCAGCCTGCAGTGCCTCTGCCTGTGAAAACGGAGCTTAGGAGGGCTGTGTGTGCCCACATCAAGCTCTGTTTTTACTGGCAGAGGGATTCAGGAGACTGTCACAGTCAGAAACAGAGCTTGTGAGGGCTGCACATGGCCCTCCCAAGCTCTGTTTTCTCTGGCAAAGGGTTGAGGGAGGCTATCATAGACAGAAACAGAGCTCACAAGAGCTGCACATGGCCCTCCCAAGCTCTGTTTTCACAGCTGAAATCATGAGGGCTGCAAGCAGCACTTCCAGGCTCCATTTTCACTGACAGAGAGTTGCAGGAGGCCATCGCAACTGAGTTAGGAGCCCATTTTCACTGGGAAAGTGCTTAGGACACCACAGGCACCCCCAACATGAGTAATATCGAGGTGGCCACACCCATCTTGGCCATGCCCACCTTAGCTCCCCCACCCAGGTCAAACACAATCTGATGCAGCCCTCAATGAAATCAAGTTTGATACCCCTGCTTTATATCAATCTCATATAACAATTGTGCATTGCCTTCTAAATGGTTTGGACTGGCAGGTTTCCAAAATGGTGCCCAAATGTTGTGCCACTGCAATAGAAATCAAAATCCACTAGGCCTGTGGGAGGCGGAAACTCTATTAAATGGATAGCCTAATGGGAAAAAGAGCAAGAAGAAGGCAATGAACAATACCCACTGAAATTAAAAGAAGAATTAAAACTGTAAGTGGGAGAAGAAAGAAAATGAGGAAGGTCTTTGTTTTTGTTTTTTTGTTTTTTTGTTGCTGTTGTAAATAATCAGCTTCAACTTTGGAGAGCCTTCTTAAGCTTTTAGGAGAGGGGAGCATACAATCCATAAATTGTGCACCTTTGCATTAGATTGTACTAATCCACTCCCATGGAAATCCAAACTAGATTTCGTCTGTAACTCTCATTTGGACAAATGGGAGAATTGGTCCAGTCCGAGTCAGTAGATCTTTATGGTTTGGAGGTAAGAAGGAGAATTACAGTTGAACAAGGTAAACAGTAACATTAAAAAAAAAAAAGAACAAAACAATCCCAATAAGATCCTTCTTTTATGAACAATTTTAAAGTTTATGAACAATTTAAATATACAAATTATGTTACATTGCAGAAGCATTACATAGTTTTTGTGACCCTCTCCTCAGAGTAAAGTGAAAATTACTTTTGCAGTGATTATCTATTTTGAATGGCTTACGATGATTTCTTAATAGGTGATGGAAACACTTTTGGGTGAAGATGAAGGAGAGAATGGAGGAGGCAGGAAGTTTTATCTGAAAACCCCAGGCAAAACTGAAGCAGGCAGATTATAAAATTAGGATTTGGCAAGAATATTGTGGCTAGAACTGTTACTCTAGCAGCTACCCTTTTCAAAGAAGTGCCCAAGGGCCTTTAATAACCACAAATGGCCAGGAACTCATTTTTATGGCTTATTCAAACGGCATCACTTCCAGCAACAGGAGAAATGAAATGTATTTTCTGATTCTTGAAATGATGAACAGCTCTGGTACTAAATCACCACTTGTTTCAACTGTCACATTGCCTTAGAAAGTTTTGCCCGTATTTTTCATCATCCCAAACACATTTTACATAATTCTCCAGGAACAAACAAACAAAAAATAATCCACCAAACATAGATTTGCTTACCATACAGAGAATCTATGTTTCTCCAATTCCTCCTGATAAGACCGTAATGTTCCATCATTACCATCAAGTCTGATCTTAGAACTGCTTTGGACCACCTCATTATTTGGATCGTTCTTCATCTAAAATTAAGATTCATAAATAGGTGACATGAAATAGCTGAAAATAACAAGCAGGAGAGCTTAGGGCTTCTACTCAAATTGCCTATTTTTAGAATGACTATATTTGTTTAAAAACAATCTTGTTCATTCTGCAACATGTAGGATTTTAACTGATAACTACCAAGGAATTTTTATTAGCATTGATTCCCACACTTTCATCTTAGGTCTTGTAAGAGTGCTGAATTCATCAATGTTACATTTCAATGGAAAAGAATATATGTAACTCAGGGTACTTTCGAGTCCTTTGTGCTCTTTGAACTTGGTTATTTGCTTGCAGGTGTTTAATTACCTGTCTAAGTAATATCATGAGTGCTCATATGGGTTGCTGCCTGTTTATACACAGTCTGGTAGTGCAAGCTACTGTATATAAATAGCGAGCAAACCCCTCACTCATAGTCACTAAGAGCATGAAGGATTCCACAATGTTACAGTTAGCAATAGCACTTAGACTTATATACTGCTTCACAATGCTTTACAGCTCTTCTAAGCGGTTTCCAAGTCAGCATATTACTCCCAACAATCTGGGTCCTCATTTTACTAATCTTGGAAGGATGATGACCAAGTCAACCTTGAGCCAGTCAGCATCAAACGGTACGTGGGCAGAGTTTGTCTGTAAAACTGCATTCTAAGCACTGCACCAACATTTTAGGCTACAATTGCTTTATGACTATCTAAACCAAGGGCGTCAAACTCATGGCCTGCAACCTGGATGCGTCACGCATTGGCCATGCCCACCCCCAGTTTAACAAAGGGGAAAAAGTTGTTATATGTCACATGATGATAACGTGTCATCACAAGTTTGACACCCCTGATCTAAACTATTAGGGAATAAGTTCCTGATGGTTTGACTTTGTTACCTGGTCAATTTTGCTTCACAATAAAAATTATAAAATGGGTTTATGTAAACATGGAACTACATTTCCTATCTGAGAAGCTTTATCTGAATGCACCCAGAAACAAGAGTGAATAGAATAGAATAGAATAGAATAGAATAGAATTCTTTTATTGACCAAGTGTGATTGGACACACAAGTAATTTGTCTTTGGTGCATATGCTCTCAGTGTATATTAAAGGAAATGGTACATTTGTCAGGAATCATAAGATACAACACTTAATGATAGTCATGGGGTACAAATAAGCCGGCAAATCATACTAGGAGACAATAATCAATATAAATTGTAAGGATAGAAGCAACAAGTTATAGTCATAGTGAGGTGGGTGGGTGAGGGAATGGTGGAACGATGAGAATAATAGTAATGCAGATTAATTTATTTATTAATCATATTTATATACCGCCCCATCTCCGCAAGGACTAAATAGTTAGATAGTGCTGAGGGAATTATTTGTTTAGCAGAGAGATGGTGTTCGAGGAAAAAGTGTTCTTGTGTCTAGTTCTTGTGTGCAGTGCCCTTTAGCGTCATTTTGAGGGATTTATGTCCAGGATGTGCGTAGTCTATAGATATTTTCCCAGCCCTCTTTTTGACTCGTGCAATATACAAGTCCTTGATGGAAGACAGGTTGGTAGTAATTGTTTTTTCTGCATGAATTTTCTGTAAATGAGTAAAGAGAGAGTAATAAAGCTGAGAAAAATCTTGTTTGGTAGTATTATAGGAAGCTGCAATTTCTTCATGTACTGTGTAAAATTCTTGGACATGGTGCCAAATGCCCTGATGACAATGGGTATCACTGTCACATGTTCCATCCATAATTGGGTGGTTTCGATGGCCAGGTCGCAATATTTTGTGATTTTTTTCTAGTTCTTTTTTTTTTCAACTCTGGCATCTCCTGGTATAGCACTATCAATAAACTGTACACTTTGGTTATGGATGACTGTGATATCTGGCATGTTGTGTTCTAAATGATGATCTGTCTGT